>CM072812.1:25882500-26140000 GCA_037013495.1 Hippophae tibetana
ACCAGGAGGTTGAGATCAAGCTACTAAGAAAGAGCCTGGCATTCAAAGCTACACCCATGCCAACCTTTTATAAAGAGCCTCCTCCTAAAGTTGAACTAAAAAAGGTAAGGTAACTGAAATATTTTCATTTGATTTTGCCAATAAACTAGACATTTCTACAGTTTACAGCTCTAACTTTTCTTTCATTTAACTTGATAGGTTTAATCAATAAAAAAACTTTTTCAATTTAGAAAATATAGAAAAAGAAAATCACATGTACATGGAGAGTGAATCCCCCCTCATGTACATCCTGACTAAATAAAGTCGAAATGCTTTGTGTTGAGTATGGAAATATTATTTCTTTAATGGTAATGAATTATAGTTACTCAATCCAACGTGCTTGCAAAACAGCTCTTGAAGCTTAACATTTCTTGAGATTACCTTATAGCACCTTTATCAAGAGTTGCGTCACAATGTTAATTTGTAGTTCCCAGGAGAGGAGAGGAGAGTATTTTTTGTTGTTATTATGGACATTGTCATCTCCTTCTGAGAGATTGTTAATCTGAAGAAACCTTCCTCAAGCACCAAAATTGTTAACTTTAGAGTCAAATAATGTTTGAAATATAAACCTGATAGAAACCAAGATATTACATTCCAATCACACCAAAGAAAAAAGACGTGCTACCCTGTCTTCTGCATATTCACATATTGAATAAATTGCATCATCAACAACTCTTCTCCTGAGCAAATTGATCTTGGTAGTTAGAAAACCAAGAGCAGCTTTCCAATCAAAGATCTTCACATTTGAAAAAGCTCAAAACTCAAACTCCAAAACTTAGACTCGAGCATTTGAATTAGAAGAATTGTCACTGCCTTAATCCATTTTGGCATTTTTTGATTGTAGAACTCTGTCAATGCATGCCAAGGGCTGTTTTGTAACCAATTATGATATCAAGTTTTAACTTTTGAATCAAAGTTTTCAAAATGAGTGTTGTTTGATAATTAATTTCATTTTGTACACTTTTTTATTATTTTTGAAACTTACAAAAAAAAATTTGAAAACCATTTTTCAAATTCATTTTTTTTTTCTCATTAGTTGACTTATATGTTGTAATAAAAGAAGAAAATATAATTTTTTACCAAACTGAGTTTTTTTATTTTTTTCCTTCTCTAAATGAATTAGAAAACAGAAACTAGTTTCAAACAAATAAGTAGAACTCGTTTTAAAACGGGCCCTAAATGTACTAAGAAAATGAATTATACGGATGGAGGGTTCAATGTTCATATAAAGCTTCACAAACCTAATCTTTCTCTTGAATTTTATGTATTGTAATAACATGTACAATATTGTGTCAAATAATAAATGCAGATTCCAACTACACGTCCAAAGTCTCCAAAGCTTGGAAGGAGTAAGAACTCCATTTCTGGACTAACCAATTCTTCAGAAGGTGGTGGATCTTGTCTTAGCCCTCGTCTGAGCCGAGACCAAATCAATTCGAGCAAGGAACTAAATGCAAAGCGTGGAAAAGACATGGATACAAAGAAGAAAACTCTAAAGTCCCAGAGAAAGCTTCATCCTAAGGAAACTGTGGCTAGTAAAATTGAAGACAAGTCGGTAGAATCGAAGCCAGAGCACATAGGCAAAGAAAATGAAATGCAAGACACGTGCTTTGAGGAAACTGTAGAAAGGGCCCCGGATGAACATTTTCTTGATGATGAATCCAAAGAGAGAGTAAACATGGAGTCTGAAATGAATGCACTAGTAACCACTTCTTCTGCTTCTGAGATCGTATCTCATGAAGTTGCTGTTGTTGGTGGTTAAGAACATTTCCGATATCTAGTGTTTATATTTGTGCAAGCTTTTTATTCTTTTCTTTCCTGTAACTGTGAATACTAATTGCTATAAGTTATTTGTCATGATCATATTGTTGCAGCCTGCATGGTTTGCGTTAATTTGTGTTTTTCTTCAGTAACTTTGGTCCAAACAATCATGTATTATTTGAATTTTGTTTGATAAATATTCCTAAAATTTAAACATTTCGTGAGGCTTTCATAAAAAAAATTACACTTTTTTTTTTCTTTCGCTAAAATGCTTTTATCTATATCATAATAACTTTTCATTTTTCGTGAAATATTATACCTAATTAACACGACGTAGATACGAGATAGGGTACTTGATACTCTAATAATTTAATAAAAATAACATAAAATTGGTAAAAAAAAATAGGTATGTCCGACATTAAAATGCATATCCATATATGGAATTCTGAGTCCTAAAGATTGATTAGTTTCCATAGATTGTTTCTTTTGTCATGACGTAAATAGAATTTTTTCCACCAATTAGAAAGTATATAGTATAAATCTTCCTAAGATAAGACAATTTTTCAATTGAGTCATGTAGAACATGTTGTAGATTGTTATAAAACTCCTTAATTTAAGGAGCAAATTAAGGAGCAAAATAAGGAGTAAATTAAGGAGTAAAACATAGAACTTAATTCAAGAAGTAATTCAAGGAACCATTAATTCAAGGGAACCATTAATTTAAGGAGTAATTCAAGAAGTGAATTTTCTTATAAATAGATTTGTAATTGTAATGAATTAATCATCCAAAATTGTTCATTCTAATTGAGAGAAAAGCTTTTGTGAGAAAAAATTGAGAGTAATTTTCTTGGGTGTAATTGGGTTGTGGGTTTTGAGTGTTTTAAACACCTTGTGTAATTTCTCCTATTTCAGTAAAAAGATCTACAGCAGGTCCGGAGACGTAAGCAAGATTGGCCGAACTCCGTTATCAAATTTGTGTGTTATTTCTCTATTCTTGCTTTCTCATAAGTCTGGCTTATCGGGAATTTGCGTTATTTCCCAACAACTGGTATCAGAGCTTTTGGTGGTGATTTCTGTCAATTTCTTGCAAGGTTACTATTCACGTGAATAGTGAAATTTTGTTGACGATATTTGTTTGTTGATGAAGGTGTTCTAATACACGGTGGTTTGCATAAATAGTCAGAAACGATCCGGAGAAAGTCAGATTTAAGTGGGAGCAATTGCCGCAGATAAAGGAAGGGTGAAACTCGAGAAATTCGATGACACAGATTTTGGGTTTTGGAAAATGCAGATAGAGAATTATCTATATCAAAGAAATCTATAACAAACTCTCTCAGGGAAGAAGCCAAAGGCTATGAAGGAAGAAGATTGGAATCTTCTAGACATACAAGCCTTCGGAGTTATTTGATTGATGCTATCTCGTAATGTTGCTTTCAACATAGAAAAGGAAAAGACCACGGTGGGTCTTATGACAGCTCTCTCCAATATGTATGAGAAGCCATCATCCTCAAACAAAGTGCACTTGATGAGACGTTTGTTCAATTTGCGGATGACGGAAGGCGCATCGGTAGCTCAACATCTCAATGAACTCAACACAGTCACAACCCAGTTGAGTTCAGTGGAAATTGAATTCGATGAAGAAGTACGAGCATTGATACTTTTGTCTTCTCTACCAAAAAGCTAGAATGCTACTGTCACGGCTGTGAGTAGCTCATCAGGAAGCAATAAGTTGAAATTTGACGATGTTCGTGATTTGGTTCTCAGTGAAGAGATCCGACGTAGAGAGTCAAGTGAATTGTCAACTTCTTCAGTTTTGCATACAGAGTCAAGAGGAAGAAATTCAACCAAAGAAAATGGACGTGGTAGAACAGACTACCGAGGTAAATCAAAGGACAGAAGGTCCAAATCCAGGAATCCTAATAATTCCCATAGCTCGAAGACTATCGAGTGTTGGAATTGTGGAAGAACCAGGCACTACAAAAATCAGTGCAAGAGTGCACCGACGGACAAACAAGTGAAGGCAGAGGCAAATGTTACTTCCACCTCAGGAGGGGATGGTGCATTGATATGCTCTTTGGAGAGCAAGGAAGAATCTTGGGTGTTAGACTCTAGAGCATCGTTCCATGCTACTTCACAGAAAGAATTCTTCGAGAAATATGTCCCCGGAAACCTTGGAAAGGTATATCTTGGTGATGATCAACCATGTGTTATTATTGGTAAAGGTGTAGTAAAGATTAAGTTGAACGGGTCTTTTTGGGAGCTGAAGGATGTCAGGCATATTCCCGACCTCAGAAGGAACTTAATCTCAGTAGGACAATTGGCCAGTGAAGGCTACACTACGATCTTCCATGGTGATGATTGGAATATTTCAAAGGGTGCAATAACAGTTGCTCAAGGCAAGAAAAGTGGCACTCTTTACATGACAGTAGAGGCACGTTGTTCAATCACAATTGCAACATGCAATGAAACATCAAATATGTGGCATCAGAGACTAGGCCACATGAGTGAGAAGGGGATGAAGATTATGCACTCAAAAGGAAAACTTCCAGGTCTACAGTCTGTAGAGATGGACATGTGCGAAGATTGCATACTTGGAAAGCAAAAGAGAGTCAGCTTTCAGACAAGTGGCAGAACCCCAAATAAGGAAAGGCTAGAGCTTATTCACTCTGATGTTTGGGGACCAACAACCATCTCATCTATTGGTGGGAAACACTACTTCGTGACTTTCATCGATGACTACTCTCGGAAGGTATGGGTTTACTTTGTAAAGCATAAGTCTGAAGTATTTGAGGCTTTCAAAAGATGGAAAGCTATGGTGGAAAATGAGACGGGTTTAAAGATCAAAAAGCTCAGAACCGATAATGGTAGTGAATATGAAGACACCAGATTCAAAAAAATTTGTTATGAGCACGGGATCAGAATGGAAAGAACTGTGCCAGGCACGCCTCAACACAATGGTGTAGCTGAGCGTATGAACCGAACATTGACAGAAAGAGCCAGAAGCATTCGTATACAGTCAGGTCTACCGAAGCAGTTCTGGGCAAAAGCAGTCAACGCGACAGCTTACTTGATCAACCGAGGCCCATCTGTTCCATTGGAGCATAGAATACCAGAGGAGGTATGGAGCGGAAAAGGGTGAAACTATCACATCTAAAAGTTTTCGGCTGTGTAGCATTTGTGCATATTAGTGATCAAGGCAGGAATAAGCTTGATCCCAAATCCAAGAAATGCACATTCATCGGCTATGGTGAGGATGAGTTTGGCTATTGCATTTGGGATGACGAAAAGAAGAAAGTTATCAGAAACAGAGATGTGATTTTCAACGAAAGGGTGATGTATAAGGACATGCATAAAATAGACACCAATGACTCAGAACAGAATGAGTTAGTATTTGCAGATACAGATGATGTCTCAGATAGTTCCGCAACAGAACCAATTGTAACAAGTCCTCAACCAGAGGAACTTGTTGGACAGAGCAGTACACAGCATTCCAACACATCACAACCTCTTACTCCAGCTCCTGTATTGAAAAGGTCTTCTCGACCTCATGTGCCTAACGGGAGATACATGAACTATATGTTGCTAACTGATGAAGGGGAGCCTGTATGCTATGATGAAGCTTGTCAGACTCGAGATTCTAACAAGTAGAAGCTTGCTATGAAAGAAGAAATGAAATATCTCATCTCCAACCAGACATGGGAACTAGCTGAGTTACCTATGGGAAAGAAGGCACTTCACAACAAATGGGTGTACCGGGTGAAAGAGGAGCATGATAGTTCCAATAGATACAAAGCCCACCTAGTTGTTAAAGGGTTTCAACAGAAAGAAGGAGTTGACTACATTGACATTTTCGCTCCCGTTGTGAAGCTCAATACTATTAGATCAGTATTGAGTATTGTAGCCATTGAAGATCCTCATCTGGAACAGTTGGATGTGAAGACTACATTCCTTCATGGAGATTTAGATGAATAGATATACATGTACCAGCCAGAAGGTTTCTCAGAAAGAGGGAAGAAGAACATGGTGTGCAGACTTAAGAAGAGTTTGTATGGCCTGAAACAAGCCCCGAGACAATAATACAGAAATTTTGACAGCTTCATGCACAATGAAGGTTTCCATAAGTGCAATGCTGACCATTGTTGCTACTTCAAGAGATATAGGTCCAGTTATATCATTTTACTACTTTATGTTGATGATATGTTAGTAGCAGGTGCAGATATGGATGATATTAAAAGGTTGAAGCAGCAATTGTCAAAGGAGTTTGACATGAAAGACTTGGGTCCAACAAAGATGATTCTTGGAATGCAAATGACAAGAAATAAGAAGAAAAGATCCTTGCAGTTATCTCAGGCAGAGTACATCAATCGTGTTTTGTAGAGATTCAACATGGACGATGCCAAGCCAGTTAGCACACCCTTGGCCAGTCATTTTCGCCTATCCAATGATCAGTCCCCTCAGACAGAATAAGAGAGAGAATTCATGGCTAAGGTTCCTTATGCCTCAGCCATTGGAAGTTTGATGTACGCAATAGTCTGTACGAGACCAGACATTGGCCATGCAGTGGGAGTTGTTAGCAGATTTATGTCAAATCTAGGAAAAACTCATTGGGAAGCAGTCAAGTGGATTTTGAGGTATCTGCGAGGCACCACAGAAAAGTGATTGTACTTTAGCAAAGGAGATTTAAAAGTACAAGGGTACGTAGACGCAGACTTTGGAGGTGAAGTTGATCACCAAAGAAGCACCACCGGTTATATATTTACTGTTGAAACTACAACTATTGGTTGGATGTCACAAATACAGAAAATTGTCACTCTATCCACTACAGAGGCTGAGTATGTAGCAGTAACTGAAGCTAGTAAAGAGATGATATGGCTTCAAGGTTTGTTAACTGAGCTGGGATTCAAACAGGAGAAGAATGTTCTGCATAGTGATAGTCAAAGTGCAATACACTTGGCAAAGAATTCAGCATTTCATTCTAGAACCAAATATATTGGACTTTGTTATCACTTCATCAGATCTCTATTGGAAGATGATGTGTTAATACTGGAGAAGATTCAAGGAAGCAAAAAACCAGCAGATATGTTAACAAAGGTGGTGACTATTGACAAACTGAAGTTGTGCTCAACTTCAGTTGGTCTGCTAGAGTAACAAAGACTAGAAAAGCTGCTGCATTGATCGAGATGTGAAGACGGATTGAAATCAGTTTTCAAGTGGAATATTGTTGGAGATTGTTATAAAACTTCTTAATTTAAGGAGCAAAACATGGAGCAAAACAAGGAGTAAAATAAGGAGCTTAATTCAAGGAACCATTAATTTAAGGAGTAATTCAAGGAGTGAATTTTCCTATAAATAGATGTGTAATTGTAATGAATTAATCATCCAAATGTGTTCATTCCAATTGAGAGAAAAGCTTTTGTGAGAAAAAATTGAGAGTAATTTTCTTGGGTGTAATTGGATTATGGGTTTTGAGTGTTATAAACACCTTGTGTAATTTCTACTCTTTTAGTAAAAAGATCTGTAGCAGGTCCAAAGACGTAAGCAAGATTGGACAAACTCCGTTATCAAATTTGTGTGTTATTTCTCTATTCTTGTTTTCTCATAAGTCTGGCTTATCGAGAATTTGCGTTATTTCCCAACAGAACACGAGACTCAAGAAAATAGGAGAGAAAATTATAAGGATCCTTCTTTAGATGTCTCAAAGCCACGAAGGTAAATTTATCCCTTGTATATTTTTTTTGGGGAAAGAGAGGACACATTAAACCCAAAAGTGATTTTAAGTCGGTGAATATGGCTTTGATTAGAGGAAACTATTTTAATGCAAAAATTACACTATCTTTTTTTTATCTCTAATTTATGACATTAAATATTAGACTGAAAAAGCATTCTTTTAAATATTCTTATATTAATTAATTTTAAACAATTATTATGTTAAACCAATTAATTAATTTAAAATTTATATTTTTAGTAAAAAAAATCACTAACTAAAATGTTATATTTATTATGTGAACTAAATATTATATTGCTCAAAAATAAATTTACATTTAATTGAAGAAAAACATACACAATTAAATATATGAAAATTAATCTTTTGAATTAGTATATTTATCACGCGGTGTTCAATTAATACATTTTGAAGTGTAATGTTAGTATCTTTATCTTTAGTTTAATTTATTAATAAAAAATTGAACAATATTGTTAATTAATAAAAGGAATATAATTTTTTTTAATTAAAAAATAATATAATTTTAATTAATTTTAATGAAAGATATATAAATTACATTAAAATTGAAACTAAAATAATATTTTTATATTTTCTATTTTATTAATATTAAAAGAAATAACGCATGAACAATGTCATGCTATATGTACAATGTTGCACAAAACATAGCACTATACTGTTCATTGTACTAAGTTAAATAGTAGGATAGAGCTTCTTTGGAGATGATCTTAGGTTGGAGAGAACCGTGATGACGATAAGTAATGTTAGAAGAAAGTGATTTTAGAAGGGGGAAAAAAAAACCCATATAATTTATGTTTCAGTTCAAAAATACAAATGTAATTTCCAACTACGATAAGCAAAATTTATATTCAGCTGAGAAGCACTTTTTACTACTTAAATTGCTTTAACATGATCTCATAATTAGAAGTTGTCAAAAGTATATAGTATTGAGAGTTGGATTCATGGTTTCACACAGCTACCCAAAATGAAGCATAGGAGGAATGTGAAGTGTATAAAGGCTATAGCGGGCTAAAAGTGATCATGGGAAAATGATGCCTCAATAACATATTCAATCAAATTTAAGAATTTAAAAACGAAATCCAAAAGCTTTAGGAAAATATCAATCATAGTGGTTAGCTAGTAATATAATATGAGATTTAAATAATTGCCACGTTTATAAGCAAAGAAATTACGTAGAAAACACTATATAAAGTAAACTAGACTAAAATAAAGAGGGTTTTTCCAAGAACGACCATCAATAGTTGATCAAAGTCAACTTTCTAACTTTATAATGCAAAGAACGAGTACCAACCAAAAACAATATATGCTTATTCTAATTGGGATTTTTTTTTCTTTCCAAATTAACAAAAATACAAAATCTAATTAATCTATATTCAACTAGTTTAATTTACTTAATCTATATTCATCTATATATAAATGAAGTAATCGATGATTGACTAATCATTCAATACAGTTAACAGTTTGTTAACTCTAATCGTAGTTAATAAAGATTAATAATAATGAAAGATAGGAAATAAATTTCACATTTTTATATGGGATACTGTCAAGAAATGAAACTTTTTAAATATTAAAGTATGTTATTTCGTTGTTCCGATTTTATTTTAGAGCTTTAGTTTTTTTTTATCTTATACACTAATAAATATTAAAATATTATTATAATAAATAATAATTATATAATTTATATTTGATAATTTTATTTTGTATTGATATTACATTATTAACATTTTAATTATTATTTTAGGAGTCATAATTATGTTAAACTAATCATGTTATATTTAATATCAATTAATAAATAATCAATTAACTTATATTATTTTAAGTAAAAATATATTTATAACAATGTTTATTAAGTTTTATTAAGTTTTGTTTATCGTGTCAAGTTCATATGTATTGTCATATTATTTTTGATTCATTTGTTAAATAAAATATTACTCGTATTTAGATTATATGTTATTGTTATAAGGTGTTATATCTACAAATCAATTAATTATTTATTTTAAGAGTTTTTTTTCACACGTTTGTATAAAATTTTAACATTAATTTTTCATCTTGTTATAATGAAAGACTTTTCTTTCCTGTTTCTTTTTTTAAAATAAATTTTTTTAGAGCAATATTAATTATTACTAATCAACTAATACTAGTATAAAAGAGTGAGCAATTCGCTTAAAATGAAAAATTCGATTCGATCAATTGGATTAAGAACATATTAGATTACTAAATTTTATAATTGAATTGAAAAATATACAATCTATATAGATTCGATTTGAAATTTTTTATGATTTGTTGTATCCGATTCATACCAAATTACTATTAAATTATAAATAAATAAATATTTTATTTTATAATGTATTATATTTAAATATTATGTATACTATAATTACATTATATTGTTGTTTTTGCTTAAAAAATAAATATAAATACTTATAATAATTGTACAAATATACTCTTTATTCTTTTAATTTTCTTATTTGTGATTATAAATTTCTTTTTACTACAAATACACCAATTTAAAATTAAAATATTGTTTATGTTGTGTAAATAATTCATAAATAAATTTTAATATCAATATGATTTTATCGAACCCAAAAAAATTCAATCTGTTTGTATTTTGATCGATTTAGATTGATTACATCATCAAATTAAATTTTGATGGACCAAAAATAGGTTTTTTTTATCTATCATTCTCTCGTACTAATATGTGTTTATTAAATTTAAATTATCAATTCGTGCATTTGTACGGGTTCAAAACTAATATACTAATATATATAAGAAGTCTCATTATTTTGTCATTTTTAACTTGTGTTTTTTTTTCTAACTCTAGCTTATTTTATTTAGATTTTATTTTTTTCATACCGATAAATATTAAAATAAGTAGTAATGGTTGTATTTAGTATTTTATTTCTATTATATTTACATTATTATTATTAAATAATTATTTTTAATTTATAAAATTTGTTAAACTTGTAATCTTTGATACTAACAATCACAATTTATTTATTAACAGATTATATTTATATTGTGATAAATTTATCATATTAGTATTTAGATGGTGTTATATCAACTAAAAGAATAATAAACTAATATGCATTATTATTCTTAAAAATGATTATTAAGTTTATTTAGCCTATCATATTTATGTTTAATAAAATTATTCAATAATAATAAAATATTAATTAAAAAAATTCATTTATATCATCATGTTATGTTTTATTTATTAAATAAATAAAATTATATGAGTTTTATCAACGTCTTGTCAAATGCATTTATGTTTGTATCTTATTTAAATTGTATATTGTTGTCAAAATTTCAAAATTAAGTTAAAATTGCATCATATTTCATTGTTTGTACTTTAATTCTTAAATTTTAACATAGGTAATCAATTAACTTTACACATCATACTAAATACGTTAAATTTAAGAATATAGGTAATATAAATTACAAAAAAAATTGATGAATAAAAATGGATAGAATCCAACAAATTATATAGTTAAACCTTATAATCTTTTAATCAAGTATATTAAAAAATTTAATTTATTGATCAATTTAGTATCAAACTTTCACTATCATACTTATTTGAACATCAAAAATTACTTTATAAATTTGTTACTCCAACACTTCCAATTTGATGAAAAAAAAATTTATCAACAATTTGATAAATTTGATATCTACTTCTCTAATTTAACTAATTTAATATCTTAATTTTAAATTTAAATGATCTAAATGTTTTTAAAATTATTATTGGGTGGACCGAAAAACTATTATCAAATTAGTTAAATAACTTTATAGCTAACTCGATTAAAATGAAGAAAGTTAATATATTAAACTAATCATTCATTTTAAAGTTATAAACCTAGAATTGGAATACCTAAAAAAGAAAAAAAATCATTTATAATCACCTTATATATTTTACAATTAAATTTTTTTAATATATTATTTCACATTAAATATTATTTAAATTATATAACAACCATTTAGAATTATTTAATATTATTTTCTTATTTTAAGTTTAATGATTATCATTTTGATTTTTTTTTTTAAAAGCAACCTAACTACATGAATGGTCATCCAACCACCACCCAATTAAATTCTCAATTTCATTTTCCAATTTATGGTCAAGCTTCGTAACTAATTATAACTATTAAAAAAGAGAGAAAAAAATGTTTTTATTCACAAGCATAAACTACACAGGTACCCCTAAATAAACAATCTTTGATTTTTGTTTTTAAGGAAATAATATTATATGAGGTTGATGAGTACATAGTGATAAAGCATAAGATAAAAAAAATAATTAAAAAATGATACGTAATTACAGTATTTAATGCCAAAACATTAACACTGAACTTCCTCCTTTCCTTGTATTGTAATGAAACTTTGAAAGAAAGAAAGAAAAAAAAAGGAGGAATCCCTCTCTTGGCTTAATATATGCAGAGCCAATTTACACTGCATAGAAATAACAAACATTTATTTAGTAAAAGGAAAACATATAAATATTTCAATCAAATTATTACATAAATTGAAGAAAAAAAAATTATTGATTTTAATTACCATTTATCAACTCTTATACAATGAATTTTTTTTTTCTTGAGTTTTAATTAAAAGATGTTTATCTTCATTGACATGTTGAGAAACCAGAATTTTGCCCAAAAACTCCCAGCAGCATACTACAAGCTACCTCCATCAACCTCCCTGTCATAAAAAAATAAATTTATAAATCAACTCAGAAAAAAATAAAATTACAAAAAAATATATATATATTATTGACAATAATAAAATAAAAAGATAGAATCACGCGAACATTAATCAAAAATAAAAATAAAAGAAGTGAGTGACAGCTAAAAGAAAATGTGAACAAATCATGACAGCTTTTAGAAGACATTTGGAAGCACGAAGTGAATGAGACAGGTGTTAATGGGGTTTGGAATGAAGGTCATTGAATTTGAGCGGTCGGTTAAAATGATTTTTATTTTTTTATTTTTATGGTATACTTTATCTCGATTGGGTATAAAAAATATATTAATATTAAATTTTATTGATTTAAAGTAATATATATATATATATATATTTCATTAAAATATATTAAATACACAGCTGGGATTTTTGGTTTCCACTTTGTCATATTATTATTCTTCTCCTTCACTGAACCGTCGGTGGCCAAATTAATTTGGCTTCTTGTCCTTAATTTTTATTTATTTATTTATTTATGTCAATCCTGAAACCACCCCTACGGTTTTTTCAAGTTATCGTTTGAGGCAAAGTTAGTACCAATAGTTATAATTTTAATTTTATAAATTAAATACATTTAATATGCATGATTTTAATCTTCTTCTTTTTTCAATTTTTTATTAAACATCTACTATTAAAGTTTAATTAGATTGGATTTTATTTGAAAAAATCAAAAAAATCAAAAATTGATAAAAGATGATTAAATTATCTAAAAAAATATACCATAATTAATGTGTATCAATTTTAATAAATAATTAATGTATTTAATTTATAAACGTAAAGTGACTAATTTATTATGATATTTTTTAAAATTTAATTGAATAAAACAACCTATTTCTTAAAATCTTTCATTGAGAATGGGTCATTTAAAATGAAAGTTTTTTTTATAATTATTTTTAAATAATTACAAAGTTTCTTATAATTTTTAAATATAAATGCAACATTCACATGCAATCAAGAAGATTGCATAAAAGAAAGCCCGTGACTGGGCTTGCTTTATTATTGTCACTTATCACACATTTTCCAAGCTCTCAGCCTCTCACCATCTTAAATATGACTTTAAAGTTACATAATTGAGTCCTTTAAAAGCAAGCAAAATGTATTTTTTTTTTAATTTGGTAAGGGTATATTATGTTTTATGGCAAAATGAAATTATAAATTTTTTAAAAAATATATATATAAAAAAAATTGGGGCAAATTTACAAATTATGTATTCTTTTACAGCTGTTGAGATCATTCACAATACATGTCTAAAAGTGCATGACAGGCAATTACTTATTTCTTAAGTGGATTAAGGAAAGAAAAAAAAAAGAGCTGGCCTTCATTATACTAACTAAAGGTATACATGAAAGAGTACATTTAAAGTAAAAACTCCATGATATCTATCTATCTACCAATATTGATTAAACATCGCAACCAATTACTTCATCATAAAGCTAAATCCATATGTAACATGCACTACACAAATGGACTTAAACCCAAGCCCTAAAACTAAGGATCAAAGCCAATAGATTATTGCTTAAACCACATCGCAATCTAAAGCATCATTTGACTTCGATATCCTACCCCTATTATCTAAAGCATTTCCACTCACCACCATTGTTTTCTAGTACCTTCTTTTCTAAATCAGAAACCCAATTGATATCTTAAACCCAATAATGCTTCAAAGAAAAGAAAAAAAAGATCACCCATTACCCAATACTTCCATGAGAAGGAAAAAAAAAATATCATAATATTATAAAAGTTGATAAATAAAGTTGTTATAAATAAAAGTGCGATGTTAATTATATATTGAAGTTTGGTTTTTAGTTTTATAATAGTTTACAATTTATTATTAAAATATAGTTTAATCAACTATTTAGCATAAGAAAAATAATAATTCAATTTCATATAAAGGTATGTGATGTAAATAAAATAAGGAAGTTATAATTTCATATATAATGCAATCAACTTAAATTTTTCAGATAAAATTGAAAAATATTTTATCATAATTAATTAAAATAAAAATAATAAATTAGAAATTATGTTTACTCTTTAAATTTTAATGTTACATTTGTTAGTAAAAAAGATTAATTTATGCTACAAGCTAGAAATTAAAGATGACTAAAGCAAATAATCAAAAATAACAAACACACAAAATAATTCAAGAATTGAAGGAAATTAAGAACATAGTTGCTACATACCTCTTCTGGGTTTGGCAGCAACTTTAACAAGAGGACTAGTGGTTTTTGTTTTCTTGTCCAATTTCTGCTCTTCTTCAGATGGAAAAAGAACACCATCAATTCCTTGAACTGATATTCTTCCATCTGTATATATATCTGGATCAAACAAATATGCCGAACCATCACCTTCTCCAAATTTTACAGATCCATCAGCTTCTTCGGCCAAAACTTTATGTGGTAATCTCAATGTATCATATTTTACCTTCCCAAATCTTCTAACTGTGTTATACATACTTTCCTCAGTTTGGTACTCTGGTATTATATGATAGTACACTATTTGTTCTGGTGCACCTGGTTCACTTAATTGGTCTGTTGTTAACTTAGCCATTGCTTCATCATTTGGAGCTAACACCGTTAACACATACCCTTCTGAAACTAACCGACCCATTTCTGTTGCTAACGACGTTAAGTTCACCAAAATGTCGGCCATTTCATTATACCCACCATATTGTAAAAGGGTTTGAATAAAATCTTTAACTTGGGCCATTCCATTGAAATGCCCATGTGGTCCTCCGGGTCCGGGTGCTGGTGCCGGAGCTAGAGATGGACCCGGAGCCATTGCGTCGTAAATGGGTAGTACTGGAGGAGCTCCAACGGGCACTGGAGCCACCGGTTTCTTCAATCGATGAGTCCTCGGGTCAACTTCCGGTGCACCTTCTGGCAAAACAGCTGATATTGATCGGAGATTCCTTCTCCGGTTGAAATTTTCTTGTACGGAACGAGGTATAAGAAGCCTTTCGATTCCATGGATGACGCCGTCGGGTCGGACCACGTCTTCGGGTCGAACAATCTGGGCTAAACCAACGAGTTGTTCACCGGAGTCTTTGACGGTCAAATGTACATGGTCTTTCCAAAGAGTTTGGTGCTTAACAGAGCCAGATCTCGGCCATTGTTTAGACCCAATACGATTAGGAATAATGTGGAACATCAGGAGGGTTTGGAGAGATTTCAAGTTACGAGGCTCAAGAAGGAAACGTTTGAACTCTGGGTCAATTTGATGTTCGAGGGCTTCATTTCTGGGTGCGAAGATGGTGATATTGTGTTTACCAACAGCTTCTTCAAGAGTCTGTAATAGAAGAGCTTTTTCTACAAGCTCAGCAAGTTCGGTGTAATGGGAATCAAGAAGAGCAACTAGAACAGAGTTGGAGTTGATTTGAGCAGAAGAAGAAGATGATGATGATGATGATGATTTGAGAGATGGGTTACGCGGAAAAGAGGCAAAAGTAGTGGAAAGGAAGATGAAGATTAGGAAGGAGACACCATAGATGCGAGAAATCGAATCCATGGTGCTCTTGAGACTGAACGAGAAGCCAAAGTGGCACAGAGAGAGAGAGAGTTCACAGTGTGTGTGAATTGGTTTGTATAAATGTGTTTGAGAAAGAAAATAGTTTTGGGGCTTTGGGTGAAGAAACTAGAAAGCGTGGGGAGTGTGGTTTGATGAGAGAGAGAGAGAGAGAGAGAGAGAGGCAGAAGGAGAGCTGAAGAAGAGAAGTATAATAAGGACTAAGGAGTAGAGAGAATTGGGGGAGGTTTGGGACTGTGGTGTAATTGTGAGAATAATAGTTTTGGACAGCCTGTTGAGAGGGACCACACGGCGGATTGCCTTTTTCTCTCTGGCCATTCTTTAATTATAGCTGTATAGCAGCAAGCCAAGCCCAACTGCCCAAGCCAAGCCATTTTGGTTGTACTTAACCTTTCACTGAAGTGTATGCCAACTAATGTGAATCACATAATAATTGATAATAAAATTCTCCCCCCGTCACAAATTCTAATAACAACAGTGAAAAATAAACCCCCCCCCCCCCCTGTTTCCTATTATGCATATAATTTAAATTAAGTAACTTTATTTTTATCTATAAATAAATAATCTTTTAATTATTTGATAAAAATATAATTTTAACATTAATATAAGTTTATTAAGGTTAATATTTTCTAGTATATATTCACAATGTATACTTCTTAGGAGATAAATTCATAACAACTTACAAAAGAGAAATATCAGAATCTATAATATTTTAAAATCTTTCTAGTTCATAAGGTAACACGCTAATGTTTTCTTTGTTTGTCAATTACCTAAAATTATTTCATCATCCAAGACCAAATTTCATGGCACCTGGTAATACAATCTATCCTCAAAAAGTAACCTATCCTTTAATTATTGGACTAGTAAATTAGAATATATTTAATAAATTACATTAAATAAATTAAATATAATTATATCTAATTGAATTATATTTTTTTTAATAAAATTTCATTAAAATTAAAAATAACACTATAATTCTTGAATCATTCATAATTATAAAATTATTGATTTATATTAATTGAGTGATTATTGATTTATATATAATATTTGTTAAAAAGCGTAATATATTCAAATAAAATTAATGAATAAAATAATTTATATTTAAAAAGTATTAATTTATTTGATGTAATTTTTTACCTATCAAACTAATTTTATTATAAAAAATTATTTAAATTAATATTTAATTTATTTTTATTTTTATTATATTTTAAAAATAAAAAAATATTTAAAATTTAAAATAAAAAAAATTAAGGTATATAATTTTATATAGATTAAGTAAAGTATTATGTATAACTTAAATCTATACTTACGTTGTTATTAAATTTTTGCATAATATTCTAATTTTTGTTAAGTATAATATCAAATACCTTATTATATAAAAGTTATATATTCTTAGTTTTTAATATTAAGTAATAAATATATGGTTAAGTTATTATTTGTTAAAAATAATTATATTTTTATAATTTGACTTTAAAGTATACCGGACAAAGTAAACATATTTTTATTAAATAGTATGCATCTCCTTGCATGGTGTAATAACACTTGATATTTTGAATATTTTATAACACTTGATATTTTGAATATTTTATAACACTTTGATATTCCGATGAACTTTCAACAATATCTCGTCTATGATGATATTTTAAAAAAGGGTATTATATTACCGCAAGACACCCTCTAGGACTAGTTAACCATTCCATTATATATTCAGATGGATGCTTCATGCTTTGGAATGGTATTATACGAAAATAATTATATTTTGTATTAATTTTAGTTACATAGTTACAAATAAATAGTAAATACTCTATGGTTTAAATGGGTTTTTTTATTTTTAATATTTATTTAAAAATATATTTAATTTTAAAAAATTAAATATTAATATAATCCATATTCTACTATATTATTTAAAATATTAAAATTAATTTTTAATTATTTACTATATATTTTTAAATAAAACAAAAAATATTTTTTTTATTTAATTATTATAATTATTATATGTTTTATTATTAAAAATATTATATATATATATAAATAATATTAGTATATATTTTGTTTCAATTAATCAAAATTTCGATATTAATAACTATTTTTGTCAATATTTTATCAATTACGATTATTTAAAAAAAACTTCAAGTAATTAAAATGTTAATTACATATGTAGTTAAAATGTTTATTTTTATCGTGATTGAGTATTGTTTTAAGATATATAATAGATAATGATATTATCCCAATAAAATATTTATTTTATTTATATTATTAATTATATCTTAATATTATTATTAAATAAAATTATCATTATAACTATTTACAACCCTAGAGAAAATCAAAACAATAAATAATTTGTTGTATTTTAGAATGAAAAAGTTTTTTTTTATATCTTGTGATCAGTTATCAAAGATAAACCCACTTTGATGATCCAATCATATTAAGTAATTTAAGTTGAAAATTCTTATAGATAATAAAAGTGCTCTTTTGAAGCTGAAAAGCATGTTAATAGTACTGGTACTAGAGAGCTAAAGCCGGGTGAGATGAGAAGAAGCACATGAAAGGCAAGGTGTCGGTGTCGGTGTCTACAAAATGAATTAAATGCCCTGAATTCTACGCTAAGTTACAAAACCCAGCCTTCTCTTTAAAGCGTGCGTGTACCCTCCACCTTAGTTTAGTTTATAACTTTTAGCCTTTCTTCCTGTGCATCACAGACGGTGACGTTTTGCCCGCTGGTAGGTTCTTTGTCGCCCTCTCCCCTATTTTATTATTTTTTATGAATTATTAATTGCAAATATATTGCAGGGAGAACATCGTAAGAAAGCCTCTTTATTTTCAAAATGTTTATTTTAGTGCATTTTCTTTCAAATTGTATGTTTTCATCATTTTTTATTATCTATATACAATGAATTACACATGTATCTAAGGGATTTATATAATGGGAAAAGAAAGAGAGGAGAGAGAAACAGTTATAAATATCTAAACTATTGTATAGGATTCGTCTTTTATATTGTCTTATTTTTTTTTGGGAAAACAAAAGAAAATTAATAATGCATATTAGGTTATTTAAAAAAAACAGAAAAAAAAAACAATGCATCACTCATTTCATTCACACACCAATTTGTATCATTCATGTGGCTACTCAAACATTAGGCCATATTCTCTTTAAAATAGGAGTGTCTAAAAAATAAATTAAACCAAATTAAATAAAAAAATTGGATTAAATTAAACGATTTTATAAATTAAATATTCTGATCCGATTCAATTTGTATTAATTAAAATAATTTTTCAAACTATTCAGATCGATTATATTAATTTTTAAACCAATTTAATAATATATTAAAAAAATTATATTATTTCTTACTAGAAGTGTTCAAAAACTGAACTGAACCAAATTAAATCGAAAAATCAAATTAGAGTAGACCGAAAGGTTTTATAGATCAAACTGTCTAATTTAGTTAAAAAAAAATTAAAACCAAACTGGACCGTGAACACCCTACTCTAAAAATTTTGTTTTGACACAATAGTGTGTAAGATTACGGATAGCTGTGATTCATAGTTATACGAAAATATACTAATTTTTAATAATATATTACAAATTTATAACTTAAAAAATCATAAATAAAACACACCTATATATATTTTTGAATTAATATGTATTCTTTAAATTAATTATAATTTAAAAAATAAAATTTTTATTATGTTTAAACACATAATAATTAATTTAAGAATACAAAATAATTGATTTAAAAATGTATAACAACTTAAAAATACACTTATATGTATTTAGATACTTTATTTCTTATATTTTTTTTTAATTTTTTAACTTTTGATTCACTTTTTAATAATTAGTGTATTATTATTATCCTTCAATAATAGTGTATTAATAAGATTTATCTTGTTTTATTTAAAATTGTAGGTTTAAATCACATTAAATATTGTTTGTTAAAAAATTGTTTAAAAATTTATTCAATTTAATGAAGCCACCTTTCCCTAAAAAAATATTGGTCGAACTCTTTGTTTTTTATATATTCTATAGTTGGTCTTTAATTTTTTTTCTTTGATTTGGTCTCTTATTATTATTTTTATTTGGTAACTTTGTTTTAATATTTTTTTCACTTTAGTTCTCTTTATTTTTTATAGTTTATCTCTTTATTTTTTTTAATTTTTACTTATTATTTTTCAACATTTGAAATCAAATTATAATTAAATTTTAAAAATATAAAAAATTAAGGGAATTAAAGTGTAATTAAAAAATAAGATGACAAAGTGAAAGAAAAAAGTAATATATTAAAATGTAAAAATTAAAAAATTAAGTGACCAAATCTTAAAAACATTAAAAACTAAAGTATAAAATATATATAAATAATTTGTATAATTAAGCCAAAAATATATATAAACCTAATATAATATGTAGTAGTAAAAATATTTTTACCAAAAACAACTTCGAATATTATTTATCACATTTTGTGTAGGGACACTAAAGTAATAAATAATAATTTACGGTCTATAAAATTAAATAAATAACACAATTGAGAGTTTAATTTGCTTTCTTTTGAATTTGTCCCTTAATTTGTTTTTTATTTTAACAGACACAACTTTACACTTAACAATCAAACTTTTTATTTTCTTTGAACAATTTTTTTAATTAACATTGCGTAATCTGTATATATATCACATATGTGTGAAATTAAGTCTTTTGATCTCAATAGGACATAATCTACAACGTCTGATCAAGAGCATTAATGGTGCTAAAACTTTAACTAGGGTTTGGGTTGGATTTTAAGTTATGTTAAGTATCATAACATGAGGTACACTATACATGATAATAATATTAGTTGATTAGACAATTTAAGAAGATAAAATAAAAATAAAAAGTTGATAACTTATGTGCCATACAAATTTTTGAGATTATATTGTCATAAACCAAAACACACATAAGTATACACAAATTTTTGAGACCCCTAAAAATTGTAGGCCCAAATGATCTATAAGGACGCTTCATGAGTTTGAATGAAAAGGAAAAGGTATAATGACCGTTACATTATTTATAAGAATTGTACATCTTAGTTAACTATAAATAATTTAATCAACTTCATTAAATAAAATTAAACACATAAAAAAAACTTAAATTGTTATCTTTTATTTTATAATAAATTTCTTCAATTAATTATTTAATTGATCCAATTTATATATTAATTGTTCTTAAAAAATAAAACCTTGATATTATATCATAATTTTTGATACTATAGATCTAGATAAAGATATAGATTAATAATAAAATAGAAATTTTATGGACATAAATGAATACCTTATGAAAAATAATCATTTTAGAGTCAAATCAAAGCGAATAAATTACATAAACATGTGTATTTATTCAAAATAACTAATAAGAAAGAGATAAATATAAACAAAATAAATCTAACATAGATGGCTCTTTTATAAGAAAATGACAGAAAAGTAAATTAACTTCTTGAAAACTACATAAAAAAAAGAACAAAAAATAACTAGGGCTTTCTATATACAATAGTAATACAATGTTGTTAACAGTAAGATTTTATAAATACACAAATAGAATGAGTCAAACATCAAAAAATATATATTTATTCATTAAAATTTTCATATGTTCCTCATATGTGTGGGTTGTCTCGTATTTCAAAAATAATCTCAAGTTTTGCACATTTATGAATTAGGTGATCAAAATTGATCAAATGAATGGTGAATAGGAACCAAATTTTTACATATTTTATGGATTCAACCATGTTATTTTTCCATATCATTTTGTAATAATGAAGCTTGGCTAGGATTTGGATTTTTTATCTAAATCTTCATATTTTCTAAATTAATTTTCCCTTAATCTTAACTTTGTTCTCTTCACTCCATCAAGTTTAAAGGAAAAATCTCATGAGTTTGAATATTTAAGATGTTGGTGCTCTGAGTTTTTCTTCACATCGCATAACTTGCTCCTTCAAATCTTCATCTCATTTGAGTTATCTCAGGTTTTCTTCATCCGATCATCCAATACCTTCGTTGATTGCCAATTTTAGCAACCTTCTACACCTTCTTTATTATTCTATTTTCATTGTGATGTTTAGTATCTTTCGAGTAGCTGTGGCATGATTGTAAATGAATAGTTAAGGGTTTGTCTATTTTTTTTTATCACTTCTAATTCAAATTACTTTTTGTGAGCCTCTATTCATTGGACATCATTCTTTGATTTGTTTTTATTGTGAGGTTTATTTCTGAACGAGTGTAAATTGACTAGTATTATGTGACAATAGGGATGGTTTAATGTTTGTGTGATATCATCCTCTGTTTTGTTTCTTAATTTATGATTTTTATGTGTTGGTATTGTCGCTCTCAAAGTCTCTTTTAGTAGATCAATCTATCATTAACTATGTGATACTCAGTTTTTTCAAGGATATATGGATGAGATCTCTAATGATTTGGATGGTTTAACTCTTGATAATGAGAAGTTGATCAATAGAGAACAAGATGCGATGGATGCTTGTGTGATCACTGATCGGTTCATCAATCATATTGCTCTATTAAAGGTGTTTCAAAGAGTGGGTTAAGAAAAAGGGTATGGAGCTTAAGGCATTGGATCGTACATATTTCATGTTCTATTATGAGGAATTGGACGATCTTAATCTTCTTATGCAAAAACCCTATGGAATTTCAATCATGCATTGCTGATAGTGAAAAGGTTGGAACTAGGTATGTTTCCTTCTTATATTAAATTTTGATTTCTCATATTATAGATTCAAATTCATTATATCCCTCCAAATTAGAGGAAAATGTTCATTATATTAAAAAATGTTGAAAAAGAGGGTAAGGTTATGGAATTTGATCACTATCATATAACTAATGAACTGGCTAGATCTATTAGAGTGCTATAAGTACCATCTTAATAATTAGTTAATTAATTCAAAAAACTTATTAAAATCCTATCAAAATTTCTATTAATTTACAATTTGTATTCATTAATTATTTTGAAAGTGTTTTAGTAATTGTGATACATTTGTATGAGCATAGAATAGTGAGAGTAACTATTTTTACATGATAAGTGATTACATCTAAGTGTGAGTAGTATTCAAAGGTTGTATTAGTTTATTTTATACATTATTATTCAGTGATATCTAATCATATCATATTAAGTGGTGTTAGCTGTGTAAGAAACCTAGGTTTTGTGTGTTGAACAAAGTTATTATAGGGCATTTTTCCTTGGGATTCATATTCCATTAATTGATAAAGATCATGGATCAAATGTGGTATGTCTTGATTTGAGGTATGAGCGTTTACTTCATTTTTGCTTTCATTATGGCTACCTAACTCATGACACTAAGCTGTGCAAGAATGGTAATGTATTGAATGTTGGTTTGATGGAAGTCACTCAAATTATAGTGATTGGTTACGTGTAGACTTGAACTTAGGAACTTTCGATCATGTCAAAAATGATTATGGTTTTCTCCTCATGGATTAGTGGTGGTGGATGTAGTTCTAGCTTTGATGGTTTTGATTCTAGTAAAGCGAAAAGAGAAAATGGTGTAGACTCTCTATTCACTAGACATAATTCTTCTGATAATGGTAAACATGGTCTTATAATTAGGGAGCATAATGGGAGTGCTAATAGTAATGTAGGTTTCAGTGGTTCTATTGAAGGTTTTGTCCAAATTAAAAGGAATTGTGCTTAGAGTAAAAAAGGATTAAAGCTTGGATAATATAGGTGGTAAGGTTATTAGTATTAGTAGTGTTAAGAGGTCGTGCATGGAATTGGAGGATGTTTCTAATGTGAAAACAAATGTTGGTGTAAGCATCGTGTACAATATTGTGGATGTTAATGTTGGTCTCATTAATTCTTATTTGACCTAGGCTTTGTTTTTGTGTTTAGATAAGTGTATTCTTGTTTTTTTTCCTATTTTTTAATTAGCTTGTTGATTTGTTTTAAAGTTGGCTATTTTGTTTATGTTTTTTCTAAGTTGATGTAATATGGTTGTTGTTTTGGTAATAATGTGTGTTGGCTCACTATTATATTGTGTTCTAATTAGTCCATTCTATCTTAATTATAGATGTTGGTTAGATAGTAATGTTTTGAAGATATATAGTGTTATTAGAATTTAATTATGTTTATGGTAACTTTGTTACTTAAGATAGATTGAGATGTATTATGGGTGTGTTTTCTTAACTTGTATTGACTGAGATGGTATATGGTGTTGAAATTTTGAATAATATAATCTCTTTGTTGATTAAATAAATAAATAATAAATAATTATTTAAAATGAAATTGAATATCTATAAGAATAATGTTTTTTTTTGTTATTGACATACCAAAGTTGTTATTTTTAGAAACATTTAATCATTAAATTATAACTATAAATTTTAAATTATTCTTAAATTCATCTTTTTACTCTAAAAATATTAATTTTTTCTTTATAGTAATAGTAAATTTATAGAAATAGTAAATTTACATAGAGTGCTTCTAGTAATAAGAATCTTTCATAGACCACTTTTTTAACATGTCTCCCTTTTCTTCCCATTAATATACACAGTATTATTATATCATATACAAGTAGTTTATACATAATTGTAATTATATTGTATAAAGTATACGACACTAACATATATGTGCTGACAGAGAGAGCAACAAGAGGGAGAGAAAACTTGAACTAAAGAGATATTTAATAAATGAGACTGCTAAAATAAGATGAAATATAAATTTTGAAGAGATTTAATACGAGTCGTAAATAAAATTGAATTAGTTGAACAAATATCATCTAGCATTTTTAACCTAAATTGAAATTACTAACAAATTAAATGTTTGCTCAATAATAATAATAAATAAATCCTTCTGGTGCAGACTGGATAACAAGCCGGTGCTGTCCATATGAATGAGGCTCAGTAGGTTGATCTTAATTGGACCAATACATTAGAAAAAAAATGATAAGAACATTTTTTTGACAAATATTTTCAAATTAAAATAATTTTTTTAAAAACTCATAATTTCATACTAATAAATACTAAAATATATTTATAATATAATTTAATAAAATGATATCCCATAATATCTTAATAATTGTTGTAAGTGACTCATTAAATATAATCTATTATATTAACATGTATCTTTATATATAACCTGTTATATTTATTTTAATTTTGGTTACTCATTGAATGTAACATGTTATATATATTTATAAATATATTGCATGTAATATGTTATATCTAGTTATATATTTATATATAACATTTACATCTATCTCTACATTTGCATATCTTTACATTTATATGTCATATATTACATGCATGTCTAATAATATTTTTGAAGCTTCAATGGGATTGTCAGGCTAAATATCAAAAATAAAACAAGGTATAATATTAATATCATTTTATTAAAGTTATAAAATAAGGATTTTTTTTTATTTTTTATTAAATAATTTGAAATAAAATTATAAATTTTAGGATGAATTATTATAGAAAAATTCATTAATTCAAGAAATTTTTTATTTAGAACACAAATTATAGGAAAAAACCAACAAAATAAGAAAAAGAAACAAAGAGAAAAGCTCAACATTTATAACTAATCCGGAGTTAAATACATTTTATTTTTATTTTTTTAGTTATATAATAATTTAATATTTACTATTTTAATTATTAAATAATTTAATTCATATTATTTTAAATTTATAACTATTTAATCCCTATTTAAGAAAAAAACAATCAGGAACAATATAAAATATATGTTTTATTTTTAATAGAAAAATGGCATATGATTACGTTATTATATTAATTTTAATTTTTTATCCAATTATATTTATTTTCTTTCATACAAAAATTGAGGTAGTTAATATTGTGCATAAATATTTGCTAATTTTTTTTGTTTTAATTAATTTATAGCTCTCTTGATCTCTCTTCATTATTAAATAATTGACTTATTTTATCATGTTTTTAGAATAATAAAATTATCACTCATATGTAGGCTATGCACTTAAATTTTATATATTTTCTTTAATTTTTACAAAATTTTAAAATTAAAGATTAAGTTATTACATAGTTAAAAAGGATAAAAATAGTTTATTTATACTTAAAATAAATATAGAATAAATTGTTTTTTGAAAGAATATATAAAATAAATTATTATATAATTAAAAAAATAATATTTAAATTATAAAAAAATACCTTACATATCCCTTTCATTAAATCAAAAGGTTCAATTAATTAATCTTTTAATTTTATAATAAAAATTATAAATAGATAATTTTTATTAATATTATGAATAGAATAATGTTATTTTATTTATAAATAAAGAGATAGTGAAAATATATTTTTTATGATATTTTATCATGAAATTATTAAAATATTAAATAAATAATATAATTTTGATCATAAAAATTATTAGAATAGTGATTAAAAAGTAAAATTTATCATTTTTTTATTCATTTTATAAAATATAAAAAATTAAATAACTTATTTTATAATATAAATAACTAATTAACACGTATCTTACAATTTTACCGTAATACAACCCAAAAAAAAAGAGTAAATTGTTTTATAATTGAAAGAACATATGCTAGAAATGTATTTTGTTTTTATTTATTTATTTTTTGTTTTTTTTAAGAAGAAGTTGATCCTCATAAATCTTAGCAAAGAAGGAAAAAATTCAAGCTGTAAAAGATTCGAAACTCAGATCCTTCTCTTTCTCTAGCTGTGTCCGAGAATCGTTAATGGCGATCCTCGGAAAATCCGCAACGATGTTGATTCCGATGATGGTAATGTTGATGACAACTTTGGGGATCCGAGCGAGCGACACAAACCGAGTGTATTCGCCGTGCTCGGATACAAAGGTTGAGATTTCGGATGGGTTCACCTTCGGTATCGCATTTGCATCGAAGAACTCCTTCTTTTACAATAACAACGCTTCCCTACAGTTGTCTCCATGCGACCGCCGTCTGACTCTATCTTCCTCTAATGCTCAAGTCGGTGTTTTCAGGCCAAAAGTTGATGAGATCTCTCTCCTCACTGTCAATTCCTCCTCATTCTCTCCGGTTAGTTCAATCTCTCTCTAGATCACTCTTCTAATTTTTAGTTTAGGAAATGAGAGAGTTTATTCAGTGATCCTAAATAATTGGTTCATATACGGGATCCTAAACCTCTGATGCGTTATTAGGGTTTTTAGTTGAATACATCGGGATTGAATTGCTAATTGAGAAGCAGCTCGGACTATTAAAAACATAATCTTAGGGATTACTTTTGAATTTTGAATGTAACATTAGTATATTAGTTCTCCCTACGGTGTTTGTTTTGGCTGAAAAATAAATACTTCCATTGAATTTCAAGAAATACAATGTTTAATAGCAAACATACCTGCTTATGACACCAGCTCTCGATCCTTTACTCACATACTCAAATATTGAGTTAAATAGAGCAAAGCCACAAGAACCGGTTGTTTAATAGCAAACATGAGACCAACAGGTCATACCATCAGAAAAATGAAAGCATGAAAGTGTTAAACTAATTCCTTCTCAATTTATTTGTTGTACATGCCCTATTACAATGCCCCAAATCCAATAAAGGAGTAGTTTCCTGATGGACTGAAGTAGGCTACCACTACCGAGTCTAGTTATTCTAAGCAGTTGTGCTAACCTCAAGCAAATAGAACACTGCATGCTACCATGTCTGAGATAGAAGTAGCAGAGTCTTAATTATCAAAATAAAAATAAATTCACCCCAAAAGCTCCAACTGGGTAAATAGCCAACTGCAATCAGAGAGCACTCTAAGCTGAACATTGCTACAAAGCTGGAAAGATTATTGGGAATTACTTTGTAACTCCCATTTAGCCTTACCATGGCTTTCACCTAACTTCCTCAGGTCACCAAATTACGATTATATAAACAAATTAGTTACTTGTTTTTTTTGTTTCCTTCATTTTTACCGTAATTGTTCGGTTAAGTTCAAAGTTCAGAGTCTTCAGACTTCACAATTTATTATTTACCAGGATTCCTATGGTGGGTACATGGTTGCATTTGCTGGTCGAAAATATGCAGCAAGGTCTCCATCTGCTTTTGTTGCGAATGGTACTTACAGCATAACCAGCTTTACCCTTGTAAGAAAGAAACTTGGAACTCTAATCTCAATTTACTCAACTTGGTCTTGTCTTTGTAGTATCTATAAACCTGAGACATTTTTATATGCTCCAGGTGCTAGAATTTAAAAAGGGAAGGCTTCAAAACTTTTACTGGAAAAGGGATGGGTGTGCTAAATGCAACGGGAACTCGAATTTCGTCTGCCTAAACAAGCAGGACTGTGCAATTAAAACACCCAGCTGCAAAAACCATGGAGGCACTGTGGATTGCAGCCTTGGAATACAATTAGCATTCTCTGGCACAGATAAGCACCTTTCAGCTCTCAACTCTTGGTACGAGGTGGAAAATCTTCGTCAGTACTCACTTTATGGTCTTTATTCAAATCTCAAGAATTCTCTCACCAGTCAATATGCCAAAATCTTCTAATTTTCTTTCTTCTAGTTCTTGACTGTAGATTGTTTTGTTGCGTGTTGTACTTATCACTTACATAGACTTATATCCCTTTTTTTTTGGTTCAAAACATACTTATCCTTGTTTGGTCATTACGATATCGTGTTGATTCGTTTCTCTTTCACAATTATGGCGTTGCAAAACATCCTAAGATTTTTGTTCTGTATATTAGTTCCTTTGAGAATTCATTTTACATCATCAAACGAAGTTTTGTTTTTTCCTCCATTCATTAAGTAGGCTATGCTTGATAACAATTATGCTAATGGTTTTTTTTTTTACTTTGACTAAATAATTAATTTTGCTATCATTTATAAATTTATAAATTTTAAATTATTTTTCTCAATACTTATCTATTTAAAAATCAATGGTATTTAAATATGTTTATGTCTTAAACGTTTTGGACCGGCGGCTAAAATGCTCCCAAAGTTTAACTTATTCTAAAATATGTTTAACATATTTAATTTTGTTAACATTTGTGTTATTTTTGGTCAATTTTTATTAAAAAAATATGGGTTAATTGTGGTATAAAAGCTAACTCTATTAATGGAAATAACCAAGAAAAATATAAATATTATCAAAACTAAACGTTGGGGTTAGTTTTGCAGTAACTTAAATGTTAGAATTATTGTTTGCTACCAATTCAAAACTTAAGGGACATAAAGGCAAGTCAATAGATTTAGAAAAAGTATTTTGTAAAAATAAAAAAGAAAATACAAAATTAAGAATTTTTTAAAGAATAGTTAATCACCTCGTGTTTTATTAATTATTTTTTTAAAAATTAAATTGAATTGCAATTATCTAACATACTTGATTAATAGAATTTGGTAGTCAAAATGCTCCCAATGTTTTAATATTATAAAAAATGCTCTAAATGTTTAATTTTGTCAATATTTATGTTATTTATATACCAATTTTTATTAAAAAAAAAACAAACGTTATATCATCATAGAAAAACTAACTTTATTAATGTAAATGACCAAAGAATATAAATATTAACAGAGTTAAATGGATTTAGTTTTGTAATAAGTTAAAAGTTATTAATATTTTTGCTACTAGTTCAAAACTTAAGGGATATAAATGGATTTAGAAAATGTATTTTGTAAAAATTTTAAAAAATATAAATTAAAAAGTTTTAAAAGATTAGTTAAGCACCTCATGTTTTTGTTAATTATTTCTAACAAAATTAATTATTAAACAATTATTAAAAATATAAAACATTGAAATACAATCAATCCCAACCATTATGAAGGTTTAAGTTTTTTTTTGTTTGTTTGTTTATAGTTGATAATCTAGGTTGGTTGACTTGGCCATTAAAATTATTTTCTGAAGCAGCCATCAGGGTGTATTTACGATGGAGGAAGGGCGTATTTATGGTTGAGGAATGTCACCTATCCCACCTCAATTATCATTAAATAAAATTTTCAATTATAATATTTATAAAATTATTTAAATTATATACATAAAATAAAAATATGAAACACTTAAATTTTTAATTTTTAATCTTTTTTATATCGAAAATTCAATAATTTAAATATATTTTTATTAAAATAATATACATATAATATTTTTAATTAAAAAAACTAAGATAATATATATATATATATATATATATATGTTGTAACATTTGAAGCACATGCTTTGCTGGTCGATTTAACCGGTGGGCTGGCGTGATGGGATTTTCGTTTTGCTTTTCTTTTGGTAGCTTTAATCCCATTAAAATAATTATTTTCATTTTTAAGTAAATTTACCAAACAAAAGTATAATATTACCTTATTGAAAATATTACTTTTTATAAAAGCTGACGAATATTTTGTGTAGATTTATTACGAAGTAAAATCTAAAAAGGAAAATTGCTATATAATAATTACTTATTAATTATTATTGATATATTGTAAAGTAAATATTATGATATGAAAAAATCGATTCTCTCTCATCAGAGTCAATTTTTTTTAAATAACTTTAAACCATCACGAAACTACCGAGTTATATTTAATTTTTCATAATAAACCATGAAAAAATAAACATCTCAATTATATTTTAATTTTAATTTTAATTTATATTATTATATAAACTTTATTTTCTTTTATAATATGGCATATTATTGCAAAAGTTGAGAATTCTTCACGTTTTACTACATTTGTATTTGTTTTTATCTCAAGAATTTTGCTATGTTTTGTAGGTCAACCAAAATAAAGAAGAAAGACAAAGAGAAGACTAGGACCATCTGCTGATCTACATAACAAAAACAGAAGGAGAAAGAGAAATCAATTAAAGAGCAGAGAAATGGCAGGTCTATTTGATAAACAAGCAGATCTATACCTCGATGGCAGACCAAATTACCCAACCGAATGGTACTCAAAGTTAGCAGCTCTCACTCCTCACCACACCTTAGCTTGGGATGTTGGTACCGGCAATGGCCAAGCTGCTATTGGGGTCAGTTCACTTCTCTTTCTCGATTTTTTTTTTGTTTCTTTCATTTTCTGATTGACCCACAAATTTAATTTTTTTTTATGTGGGTCATACTCAAATCTAATTGTTTCATCTGATGCACATTTTTCACTGGATTTGATGATTGATAGTATCAGATTGTCAACCCTTACTCAATAAAATAGGAAATGATTGATAGAAAGTAATTAATTTTAAAAAAATTAAAAATTAAGAATTGAAAGAATATGTAATGCACAACCTAAAATACTTTAAATAGATACTTGATAAGAGTCTTGTTAAAAATATTTAAAGATTATATTCTATTTTGTATCCAAATAAATATACATGGTGTCTTTATATAATAATTCAAAGTAAATTAGATATGTCTAAACTAATTAAATATAGATATTCTTAAAATAAATAGATATACATATTAATATGTTATTAGATATACATTAACAGCTTCCCTCAAACTCAAGGTGGATGTGAGATCAACTTGAGGTTATCAACCAAATTACGAGTGCGTCTTTTGGGAAGTGTCTTAGTGAAGATATCTGCAAGTTGATCGTTGGAGGAAACAGAGAAAAACTTGAGAGCACCATGGACAAGATGAGAGCGAATAAAGTGACAATCAATCTCGATGTGTTTAGTCCATTCATGGAAGACATCGTTGTGAGCAATATGAACGACACTTTGATTATCACAATAAAGTGGAGTAGCAGAGGATGTAGACACACCCAAATCCTTAAGAAGCCATCGTAGCCAAAGAAACTCAGATGTGGTATCAGTAAGAACACGATATTCTGCTTCAGTACTGGAGCGGGCCACGAAGGTTTGTTTCTTACTTTGCCAAAAAATCAAAGAAGAACCAAGGAGAAAGCAATAACCTGTAGTGGACCTGCGATCAGGGAGATCTCCTACCCAATCAGCATCAGAGAATGCACGAAGTACTAAAAGAGAATGAGCTGAGTAGAAAAGGCCATGAAAGATAGTGCCTTTCAAGTATCGTAGAATACGCAAAACAACAGCATAGTGAGTTGATCGTGGAGCAGACAGATACTGGCTCACCTGATGAAGAACATAAGAAATGTTTGGATGAGTAACTGTAAGATAAACCAGACTGCCAACCAATCGTCTGTAAAGAGAGGGATTAGACAATGGTTGCCCCTTCGATGGTGTGAGATGCGCATTAAGTTCAACTGGAGTGTCAACAGTCTTGCTGTCAGTAAGTCCAGCTTGAGATAAGAGGTCAGATGCATATTTAGCTTGAGTAATATAAAGATCATCTGTGTAACGAGTGATCTCAAGATCCAAGAAGTAGTTGAGATGTCCAAGGTCTTTCATCTCAAACTGTTGACTAAGAAAATCCTTGGGTTCTTGAATACCACTGAGGTCATCACCAGTTATGATCATATCATCCACATAAAGGAGAAGCAAAATGGTGCCTTTATCATTACGATGAAGAAATAAGGCAGAATTATAAGGATTGGTAGTGTAACCCAAGCGAAGGATAGTGGAGCTAAACTTGGCAAACTATGCTCGTGGAGCTTGTTTAAGGTCATAAAGTGCTCGTTGAAGGTGACAAATCTTATTTGTTTCAACAGAAAGACCAAGAGGAGGTTACATATAGACTTTTTCATGTAGATCCCCATTAAGGAAGACATTTTTGACATCCATCTGAAAAAAGGTCTCATTTACTAGCAGTGGCAACAACTAAGAGGGTACGAATAGAGGAAATATGGACAACTGGAGCAAAAGTCTTTTCATAATCAATCTCATACTCTTGTGCAAAACCTTTTGCTACAAGATGAGCCTTGTAGCGATCGATGGACCCATTAGAGTGAGTCTTGATCTTATAGATCCACTTACTACCAACCACAGATTGACTAGGAAGGAAAGTAACCAGATCTCAAGTATGGTTTTTGGTTAATGCATCAATCTCTTCTTTCATTGCAATCTGCCAAAAAGGGTTAGTAGATGCCTTACAATAGGTGTGAGGCTCATGGAGTGTAGCAAGAGCAGTGTAACAATGATAGTCAAGTAAATGTGTAGGAATGGATCTTACCGGGGTTGAGTGGCGAGGTGGAATGTCTTGTGGAGGATCTTCAGGCGGAGCAAGAGCATGAGACCTATGTTCAAGGTGTGGTAGCTCATTATCAACCTGTTCTTCTACAAACTGTCTAGGATAATCATAAAAAATATCTGAAGATTGAATATTGAAGTCCATAGGTGGATTAGGAGTATCTTTAGAAGGAACAAGAGACTCATTTAGAAAGATTTCTAAAACATTTGAATTAGTTAGGGAAGAACGAGAGTGAGAAAGTTCAACAAATAAGCGGTGTTCTCAAAAGACAACATTTCGCGAAACATGAAGACGATGTGAGACATGATCATAGCATCAATACCCTTTTTAAGTTTCACCATAACCAAGAAAACAACAAAGTCTAGATCGAGGCTCAACTTAAAGATTGTATTCTATTCTATATTCAAATGAATATACATGGTGTCTTTATATATGGATTACAAGTAAACTAGATATGTCTAAACTAACTAAATATATATACATTAGCAGATATATATACACATTAATATGTTACTAAATATACATTAACAAGTCTCAAATGAGGAGTAATGTCTAACTAGTTACTTTTATGGAGTTTATAAGTGTAATAGCTTAATCCAATCTTAAAAGGTTAATAAAGATATTATTTTTCTTAAGAAAATTGGTTTTTTAACATATTTTGTTATATTCAATCTATTGGGTTAATTTTGTTATATTTTTAACAATATCTTTTGTTAGGGATTTATCCTCAAAAACATAACCTCGTGACCTTTTTCAAGTTAAAAAAAACCCGTTAATTTAATAGTTTAGATAATATTTATCATTAATATAACTTTAATGATCAATCTAGCTTGAAAATAAACATGTGTATACATTTCTCAAATAAAGAAAGAAAAAGAATAACAGAACCTCATGTAATTACGATCTATAAGAAAGTTACTCTTTTTTTCTGATCGAGTTGCAGTATTATGCAAATATGGAATTTTTCTGCTCAGGTTGCTGAACACTATGAGAAAGTGATTGGAACTGATGTTAGTGAAGCTCAACTAAAGCTTGCAATTTCACACCCTAGAGTTCAATATCTTCAAACTCCATTAAACATCAAAGATGATGAACTCATATCCTTAATTGGAGGTGAAAATTCAGTGGACTTAGTAACTGTAGCTCAAGCTGTTCATTGGTTTGATCTACCAAAGTTCTACAATCTCGTTTCTCGAATTTTGCGCAAACCGGGAGGTGTAGTTGCAGTTTGGTGTTACAATGATATTGAAGTGAGTCCAACATTTGACACCATGATGAAGAAATTTCATGACACAACTCTTCCTTTTTGGAACTCAAATATTCAATACATATTTGATGGTTACAAAACGTTGCCGTTTCCTTTTGAAAGTGTTGGTTTGGGATATGAGGGAAAGCCTTTGCCATTAGATATTCCAAAGGAGTTATCTTTTGAAGGGTTTTTGAGAATGTTGAGGTCTTGGTCTGCTTTGACTACTGCTAAAGAACAAGGTATAGATTTGTTGTCTGAGAATGTGGTTAAAGAGTTTGAGAGTGCTTGGGGTGGTTCTAATTTGGTCAGGTCTGTTACTTACAAGGCTTTTATGCTTGTTGGGAAGGTTAGAGTTTAAATAAATCTAGCCAAAAAATAAATAAAAAATAAAAGAAGGGATTATTATATTGGTGAATCATTTGTTATTGAGAATCCCATTGGACTTGAAGGTCATTGAATTCTATTAAAACTTAATTTATATGCAGAATTTGGAGAAAGTGTACATGTATAAAGTAGTATCTCAGTTATATATATATATAATTATGTTAAAAATATATATCCAATATAAGTTAACAGATTATTTTAAAGCTAATTTAATTATTTAAAATATTTACTTGCTTTAAAATCAAATTTTTTTAATAAAATTTCAGATTTTTTTTTGAAATAAAAATGAGATTTTTTTAAACGAAAAAAAGGGAGATTATTAAGCTCAAGAATTTTTACCTTTTGATTTTTAGTCTTTTAAATGTAAATGCAAAATTTAAAAATATATATCCAGTTGTTACTTGCTATTTTAAGTTTTTGGCTTCCATACATGTTTTACAAAAAAACATACTATAATTGAAATAATACTCTAATAATATTTCATTTAATAAAATGTCCTTAATCATGGCCTCATTTTATAAAGAGTAATTATGTCATCATAATTTTTTTCTTAATAATATTTTTAATATCCAAAAAAAATTTAGAAAATAAAAAAATGCAATTTGAGAATACATTAAATTTTGAAAAATAAAATAAAAATGGGGAGTGTAGGTGGACTGGCGTTAATTTATATTGATTTTATTAGATGTTGAATTAAAGAAACAAATTTGATATTCTAGATCAAAGCATATTAGGTTCAATTATATTTTTCTTATTATATGGTGCTGAAAAGAAAATGATTTTTTTAATAAAAGCAATTCAGGGTAAATTTTTGGATAAAAGAGTTTATCCTCTATTACAATTCTTTCATTATGTTTGTCAATATTTATGATTTTACACCTCTTTAATGTTATTAGTAAAATTTTGTTTTATTTTTTCTATAAAAATAAACACTTAATAATTATTAGAGATTTTTATTCTCCCGTTACATTATAACATTAGTATTATTTTAATAGTTTATAATATTATATCATAGTATTTTATATACATTACGTGTTGAAGATACATAATTGAAAAAAAATAAAAATTAAATAGCATATCATAAGCACATCTCACAAAACAATAAGTTGCTTGTTCAATTCATTCCTTTTCTACTAACCAAAAATATCAGAACCACTAAAAGTGGGAAATACTAGTTAATAATATTTCTTTCCCAAAACAAAAAGAAAAACACAAAAGAACAAGTGGGATCCGTACACTAAACTAAAGAGCTTTTAGCAACACATATTTACACATAAACTACTTATGGTTTTGGTGGGTGATGAGAATTCTCATTTTGATGATCTCGTGAATCAGAGCGTTCAGTTACTGTAATTATAACATGATGGGCATTATCATCTTTACCATCAAAAACTGGTTGAATAGTTCCCTTGTGAAGTAATTGTGTCTTAATCACTTCTAGAGACACATTAGCTTCTGCTTTCTTGAAACCAGCTTTTTGGGAAAGCTCATTTACAGCTTCTGAAATATTTTCAACACATTTTACAATTTCAATTAATATTGAAGCAACTGTTACAGCCGGTACTATTTCTAGAAGCTGTGTATTCTCTAAATTTGCAACCTCTAGAGCCAATTTGAGATCCTTAATTGCTTTATTAGACTCCTCCAAATGTTCATTTATTGAAATTGACTCATGTCTCATTGTTTTGATTGATAATGCTATTGCTTTTAAGGCCTTTGCAGTTTCATTACTCATTTTAGTACATGAAGCTTCAATAACTTTAAGAAATTCTGATGAGACTTGTATGTTAGAGTTAACATGGCTATTTAAAACTTCAATTTGATAACCACATTGCCTCACAAGTGTTCCAATCTTCAAATATTGTTTCCATGGATGTTGAAACTTAAATCGACCATGTCTTGGTTCCCAACTTGCAAAATTTGCCTGTGTATGTACACAAAAATGTCAATCACTTTTAAGTAAAAATCATACTTTAAATATGTATAGAATTTAAGTATCGTTTTTACAATATATATATACAGTACCCAATTAATTTTTTTCCTAATTATTAATTAAAATATTTTGTTCTAAAAAGTCAATTCTCTCCTTATTTTTTTCAATGTTATAATCTCGTGCATCTAAGACAAGAAATGTAGGGTGTGTAATAATGTATGAAGGACATAAAGAAATAAAATAAAAAATTTACTTACCAATGTTTCTTCAGTAACTTTTGAATTGAGTACAGATTTGTAACTATGAATACATGGCATGTCAATTTTAGAGACAATGGCAGTCTCTCCATCTTCAGAAATTTGAAAATATTGACCTCCAAATCCTGCGGTAATTAATTAATTTTATTTAACTAATTAATTAAAAAAATAAATTTTGAGTACTTGAGGTAGCTAGCTAGGTATGAATTTAATTACCTTGAAGACAATTAGCAAGCTTTTCAATATTAGAAGCAATGAAGTTGTGAAGTTCTTGACCAGCCCAAACAGGACATACAAAAATGGATATGAAAATACAGGTCACTCCTCCGATTAGTATTGTTGAGAGTCTTTGATGAGCCATTTTTAAGAGTTGTTCATCAACTCGATAACCCGAGACCGATATCAAACTAAATGTTAGTATAAATATCACAACTCCATAGTCATATCTTGCTTTGATCTTGGGGTAAAATCTTGAATATGTAGAGCCTGCAGCTACAAAACCATAGCAAACAACACATCTCTTATTTGAATGGTTTGATTATTATTATTTTTTTAAAATAATAATTGTAGGAATGTATGTTACTCATTATTTTAAATAAAAGTAGTCTTCTAGATTAAGTTAAGTTATCTGTATTATTTAATTCTTTAATTTTTTAAAAATTAGACAAGTTAATGATAATATATTATTTTAATATTTTTTATATTAAAATATTACCTTAAAAAATAATATTTTAATTAAAAAATTATTACAATAATATGTTTTGCACTTAATTATTTTATTTTTTTAAATTTAAAAACTAAATTATACTACTTATAAATTAAAGAATAAAATGATACAATTGATTTAATCTAAATGAACTCTAAAGTTATATTATTTTAAATGTAATATGATCAATATAATGCTTATTAATTTATTTTATTTTATTTTATTAAAAGTATTTTATATATTTATTAACAGATCAAGTAGTGTAAAGAATCACTAATTAAGTACCTAGAATAAAGACAAGGATCCCAATAACAAAAGGTTCTCCTTTTTTACCAAAAAGACTTGATAAGTGTTGAGCTCCAACACCTAAAGCACCAGCCAGTAATGTAGCAAAACCTCTGTTTAGTCCTTTGCTGAGTGTTGCACCTATATTTTACAAATTCAAAATAATAATATGAATTAAATGTAGTTTCATGAGTTTAAAATGTTGGAGACTTGCCCGTATGGTCGTAGAGTAGTGACATTGAAGTCTCATTTTAAAGGGTACGTGTAGAGTTTGATTTTCAAATGTGTGTGAATTATGAAATGTTATTTAAATAAAAGATAATTGTGACTTACCAACAGTAAATTCAAATATTACTACAACTGTTAAAACAGCCCAAATCCCTGAAATGCCAAAACCATCATATAAGGGTCTCCAATAGTATAATAAAGATACCAATGTAAGAGCTAGCCCAACTTTAAAAGAGTGAGTAACTCTTCTTGGGTCATCTCTTGCTAGCTTCTTAATGCTCTTTGCAATTTTCACAATCTTATTATCATCCTTTGACTTCTCTTGACTTGATACTTCAATTTTCCCCATTGCTTAATTGACTAATGAAAGTGGGTTAAAGAAAAATATTGCACAAAGGATAATAAATAATTTTAAAAAAGAAGAAGAAGTCAAATCTTAGAAATGATTTTGTTTTCCTAATTGAGGCTACTTGATTGATATGAAAATGGAGTTTGGTGTTATTTATAGGAAGAGAATTCAAGTAAAATTCAAAAATATTATATTGGTTGCATGTGTTGATTTCTTATGTAAGAGAAGATGACAAATGTCTAGTTAGAAAAAGTTTAATGGGGTGATCACTAGTGTTTTTATTTGGATCTAAAGAGAGTATTTATTTACTTTAATTTTTGTTAAAGAAAGTTACTTATTTATTTATTAGAAAACAGAATCCCTAGTGGGAATGTTTCTGAACCCACTAATCCCTAAACCATCACAGATAGAATTAGAATTAACCTTAAACTTTTGCAGGATTCTATTTTAATGACACTAGTTTTTGCAACCCCTTTTTTTTATTTCTAATGTCAAACATGAAGTTAGCTAAGTTATATTAACTATTACACAATTATCATTTTATATTAAAGTTTGTGACATATGTTCACTGTATCACACTGATTTTCTAGAGCTCTAAGCTTTGGAAGCTTTTGTGAGACTTATGGTTAATTTGTTTTTGATGTTGGGATTATGTAAAAGTGTTTCTGAGGGTAAAAAATGCTTCAAAACTAAAAAAATTATTTATGAATCAGAAAATATATCTTACACTTCCTAAATTTGCTTTATTTTTAAATAGCATGTATGAAATCACTTTTAACATAAATAAGTCATACATTTATAGGTATCATTTACATCCTAAATCGTTAAAGTCTCAAATCGATTAGGGATTTCGTACGCGCTGCACATATAAATAAGTATAACCTTTCATATCATAACTTGAGTTTTGAGATGTAATTAGACCCAAATTTAACATGGTATAAGAGCAAGTTATCCGATCATTGCAGTTGTTTTGTTACTGGTGAGTGATGAATTCCGCTACTTGGGTTCCATAAGCTCAACATCTTTGTCGGTCTTAAGGAGACAAACTCTTACCGATATAAGGTGGAGTGTTAAAGTCACATATTGACTAGTGATCGCGCTCACGCGTCGCATATAAACAAAAACAATCTTCTATATCATAATCTGTATTTTTAGATGTAGTTAACCCTAAATTTAACATAAATTTTAAACATACTTAAATAAAATACATGTTATTAAGCTACAAGGTAATTAACATTTAAGCTGTTTTTTAAACAGGAGTAAAATGTGCTTTGTTTAGTTGACGTGGTTAGTTCTGGTATTCGTAATATTTTTATTGGATTACCAGTTCAGGTTCTTCTTTTTTCTAATTAAACCGAATTAATGTTTCCTTAATTTCTTATTTGTTTTTTAATTTGCTTGGGAAGTGGAAATATGATGTAGCCATTTCATATAGATAAAAGAATAATTCTGAAATTCATAAGAATCTGTCTAGCCAAGTTGCATAAGAAAATTCAGCTGAAATTCTCCGACTTACATTAAACAAATTAATAACTTTCTAGGTACGCAAATTTTAACCTATTTTTATATAGATACTCAAATTTTATTGTTTTTACTAACTTTCTAATTTTCACACCTAACTTCTAATTATTTAACAAATTTAGTTACTTAAAAATTAAAATTTAGATTAAAAACTTTAACGAAATGGGTGTCCAAATCTGTCAAGAATTATATGTTAAAATTCAAAAGTTTTGATATATATAAGTAAAAAATAAGTTTGAGCATCCATGTGTTAACACAATCAAAATTTAAGTAACTTAAAAGTAATTTAGAGATTTAAAAAATGAAATAAGCTTAGATGCAACAAAAATAAATTAAGATAAGAAAATGAATTATTAATGTTATCAACGGATTAGGATAAGTCGATAACTCTCTTCTCGTTTTTCGTCTTAGTTTAGAATTTTTCATCTATATTTACTTAAAATATTTTTTTATTTTTAATATTTTTTTATTATAAAAGAAAACTAAGTCAATAATAATATATATAATGAAAAAAATTTGAGCCAAAAATAATAAAAATAAACAGTATTTATAAGAAAGGTAGAAAAATAAAAAATATGTAACAATAAATATATAATTGTTTTTATACTAAAGAATATTGATAGAATATAGTTAAATAAATTTGAAATAATAAAAATAATTATAAGATTTTAGATTTTTAGAATTTATTTAATTTTTTTTATATTTTAATATAATACAAACATAACGTAAATATAAAATATAAAATATATAATATATTACTTATAATTAATTTGACTTTAAATATAAAAAAAATTATATTTTGTTTTCGCAAACGGAATTTGGCCTGTCATGAAGAATATAGAACGGAATTATTGGTGATCGAGATTAAGATCTCTTATCATGATGCCATATTAATTTAGGCTTAATCAAGCCACTTATAAGTTATACCTTTGCATTTTCTAATACCATTCCAATTGCCACTTTATAGTTAAAGCTACTTATATTTTAGCTCGCACGAGCTTCTCGGAGATAAACCAATATTTTTAATTATCAAATATGTAAATTTTAGATAATCTTTTTATATATGCATTTTGTCCTTACCATTAATAGAATTTTTATAAAAACATGCCCTTGAAGTCTTTAACTATTTGACTAATATGTCAAATTGTGCAAATGATGTTAGTTAAAGTAAATAGTGAAGGGTCGTTTGTCACATGTACGGTGTCTTTGATTGATGAAACTTTTAAAATTTAGGATATATAAATAATTTTTAAATATTTTATAAATTTTAAGGATATTTAACTAAAATGCGATAAAAATCTTTAAAATTAGTATATCTAATATTTTAAAAACTAATATATTTTGTACATTAATTCATTGAAAATTTGAGTTAAAAATATACTAAAAAAAGATTTTTATTGTTAGAAACTTAGATCTAACTCAACCCAATAAGATCTTGTTAAATTAAGAGTTAAATTTATAAAAAATATTGTAGTTTTGTTCATGACCGATGAGGAACAAAGATACTTAACAGCCCCTTCACACGGTGGATAAAGGTGTACATAAGCGTAACAGTAAGATTGTAATAAAGCTCATAATCCAAACACATAGGGACCAAAAACATAGCTCTGATACCATGTTAAAAACTTAAGTCTAACTCAACCTAATAATATCTCATTAAATTAAAAATTATCTAGATTTATAAATAATATTACTGACTTACTCTTGATCGATTTGAGACAAAAATACTTAACATTTAAATTCTTGTCTCATGGACCGGATTAAGTACATAAAAAGGATTAAGCCTTCGAACTCTTCTATAAATTTATAATGATTAATCAGATTTTTCACCCTCTCTACATTTCAACATAAGTAAATAAAAATTTATGATATAAAATTTAAAAGACTTTGCCAAAAATTTATATTGTCTTGTAAAATTTATATAAATTTAAAATCCTTTAATCATCTATCAAAATTTTAATTAAATACTTGAAGTATAGATTAAAGAAAAAAAAACATCAGTTGGTGTCAAAATATAACATAAATATGAAGTAATCGGAAGATACATGCACGTTCTAATTTCTAATTACAAAATTCTTTAACGGAAACAAAATGCTTTTTAGCTATTGTCAGATATTGAGTGGCTTAAATTTGTAGATGAAAAATGAGGCATTAAAAAAATACAAAGAAAAAGTGCATATATATCCAACAAAAGTTAGTGCAGTTCATTATAAAAACAGAGAAGGAGCAAGCTCTCCACTAACTCATAGTACTAGTTTGATCTAAAGAGAGAACTTAGCATCAGATCAGGCCATTAAGGTCAGGGTGACAAAGGGATGACAATGAAAATAGAGAGACAGAAAGTGATAACACCATTATATTTATATAATTTTTATTTTATTTTTTAGTATATAAATGGCACACTAATTTATACACATAATGTTATCTTGATTCATGTGTTTAATAAGTTTGTAGTACAGTAACATATCTTATTGTATAGCACGCAAACCTAAGTTTAAGTGTTAGATTCCTATGTGATATGTGTAAAGTTATTTAAAAAAATTATACATATTTTAGCTTATATATGTTGTATGTACTTGTAGAATAATATGAGCAGTTATATATTCTATACGGGTCAATTACAAATAACTCTTTCAAGTTTTTTTTTTTAAACAATAAAAAGAATTTCTAGTTTTGAAAAGTAACAACTATATATCTTTTTACATGTATTATGTAATTCTTTAAGTGAGGTATTTAAAATAAAATTAATAGAAAATATAAAATTTAAAATAATATATTGTAATTAAATAATAGTAAAAATAGTGTAATTACTTTTTTTAAAAAATAAAAAATGTTTTACAATTTTGGAAAACATCTAGACTTTCTATTGTAATTTTCCGTTCTATATATCCACTCAAAAGTTGAGTTGATCTCATATTCTCAATTCCGTTCGTCATGTCCTTATTTATTATTGTAATTGAGTTCTATATATAATTTTTTATGGAATTCACTTGACAATGCAAGTGATGTCATATTTGTGTGTATACACACACATATGATTTTAGTATTGTTGTTAATTCATTTGACTTATTTTTATCTGTAATATTTAACTTAAAGTGTTATATTTATCTATTATAAAATTACTATTTTGTATTTTTAATTTATTTTATTATATTATATCACTTTTTGTTTTTTTCACCCATTTCATGTTTATGGTACGAGGAAAGATTAAAGATTTTTGGTGGGATCAAAATTAATAAGAATATCTAATATTAAAAGATTAATTCAATTATAATAATACTAATATTTATTTATAAATCTTAAGTTAATATCGTATTTAAATAATATAAGATATCATCTCTAATATTACTAAATGTGAGTTTTTATATCTTGTAAAACTTATTATTTGTGTTTTTAGTTTATTTTGTTTATATTCTATTTCAATTTAGATCACTTATCATTTTTTTATTTTTACAAGACTTATTTCACTTTTTGATTCAATCTATTTAATCTTTTTTACAATGTTAAATTTTATAAGAATCATAATTTATTCAATCTTAAAAGATTAACTTAATGAAAAGTGATAACTTAAATATGTTTATTCCTAATGTGTGTGCTCGTTACAAAATAACTCCAAAAGTTATTGTAAAAATATTAAAAAATATTTAATTTCTTATAACATAATTATTTTTTATATACTCATTATTAAAGTTAAATTTTTGGAAATACATGACAAACATATGTTATTTTTGGGAGGACAAAATTGATATTTCTATTTTTATAACATTAATTGCCTTAATTTCAGTCCCTTCTTTCCTCCACACCAACACAACCGGTCACTGTTGCAATTCGGTAAGCTCCGTTACCGTTAATCACCAAGCTGTAGTAAAAAAGGGCAAATGTTAACACTTGAAGAACTAAGACGACTCATTAACTGAAAATTCTACGGATTTAAACCTGCTTTTTTTATTGATTAGAAAAAAGACTTTTAGATTTCAAATTAAATTCACTTACAGTTTTGATCGAAACAAAATCTGTATTGAAGTAAATAATATATTCTCAAATTATTGTGTTACCGTTAATTAGGATTATATTTCTTTATTTTTCTATTCTATTTCTTTTTTGTACAAGAGTTTTGTTATGTATACTAAGAAAACGAATATAAAACCTTAATCTTAAGAGCTGTTGCACATCCATAATTTATTCTATTTTACTAAATATTGTCTGTCATTTCTTTATTCCACTAGCATTGTTGTCTCTCACTCTCACTTCACACGGCAACACTCTCCCTCAAGTTGGTGCATATATGTCTCTTATACCCAACTTGTCAAATGAGTTGTAGAAGTTCTTTGCATACATATATTTTGTGAGTATATTAGCCAATTGATCTTCTGATTTAACGAATAAAAGCTGAATAATCTTTTCCTCAAGCTTTTGTTTGATGAAGTTCCGATCCACTTTAACATTTTTCGTGCGATCATATTGAACTGGATTATGGGAGATGTCAATGGATGTTTTATTATCACAAAATAAGTTCATTTCAGAGTTAGGAGCAACACCAAACTCAGTTAGAAGTTTTTTCAACCAAAGGAACTCACATATTCCCTTGACCATTCCTCAAAATTCAGCTTCAGCGCTAGATAAGACAACTACTTTTTGCTTCTTGCTCCTCTATGTAACAAGATTACCCCCCACAAAAGTAAAGTACCAAGCAGTAGATTTCTTATCCTTGATATTCCCTACCCAGTCTGAATCTGTATATCCAACGACTTTCAATTGACTATTTCTTGAAAACATAAATCCTTTCCCAAGGGAGGATTTTAAATAACAAAGTATTCGCATGATGACATCCATATGGTCTTCACTTGGGCAATGCATGAACTGACTCACGACACTTACAACATAAGCAATATCAGGTCGAGTATGAGATAAATATATGAGTTTACCCACTAACCGTTGATATCTCTGTTTATCTGCTAGTATTTGGTCCACATATTCTCTAAGTTTATGATTTTGAACCATTGGAATATCAACAGGTTTACAATCTAGTAGTCCTACCTCTTCTAGTAGGTCTAGAGTATATTTCCTTTGGGAAAGACATATGCCTTGTTTTGATCTTGTTACCTCAATACCTAAGAAGTATTTGAGCCCTCCCAAGTTCTTCATTTCAAACCCATTTGACAGTTGTTCTTGAAGCTTAGGGATTTCTTCTTTAGCATCCCTTGTAATGATCATGTCGTCTACATAGACTATAAGAGTTGTTATCTTCCCCAATCGATGTTTTAGGAAAAGAGTGTGGTCCAAGTTTCTTTTTTGAAACCCATATTTCTTCATTGCTAAACTCAATCTACCAAACCATACTCGAGGTGATTATTTTAGTCCATACAATGCTCGTTGTAATCTAGATGCAGTTTCTTTTCCTGATGTAACAATATATCCTGGTGGGATATCCATGTAAATCTCTTCTTCAAGATCACCATGAAGGAAGGCATCTTTTACGTCAAGTTGGTGCAATGACCAATATAAATTTGCTGCAAGAGATAACAAAAATCTAACAGTTTTTAGTTTAGCCACAAGTGAAAAGGTTTCTTGATAATCTATCCCATGTTTCTGTGTATATTATTTTGCTACTAGCCTCGCCTTGTATCAATCAACTAACTCATCTGTTTTATACTTAATGGAGAAAATCCACTTGCATCCTACCGCCTTCCTCCCTTGAGGAAACTTGCTTAACACCCATGTGTTACTCTTCTACAATGCCTTAAATTCTTCTTTTATAGCTTGAGCCCATTTTGGATCAGATAAGGCTTCTTCAACACTACTTGGAATTTGACATAAGGAGAGTGTTTGTGCAAACGCCTTGATAGGTTATGATAACCCTTGAGTAGATACATAATTGGCTATTGGATACTTGGATTGTCGTTCTACTCTTTCTGGGGAGTATCGATTTAGAGGTTTGCCTCGATTGTGTCTGAAAGGTAGAATATAACCAACATATGTATCTATAGCATTAGTTTGAAAAGGTGTGATAGGATAGCTTACCTCAGGAGTATTATCAGCAGTAGGATCATTGGGTACTAGAGAGTGGAGGGGTGCATCCACCATTTCATCTTCTGGAGATTCAGTTACTACTTCAGCTTCAGTTCTTGGAAGTTCAAGTTCGGATCTAGGTACTGGCTCCTTCATATTGTTGGCATGATCCAAGTATGTTGGATTGTTACTAGGGTCTAATATTTCAACATCAAGCCAATTTCATTCTTCACCATAACTCTCCCCTTGAATAGGGTAATTGGATACCAGTGATGGGAAAAACCATTCAGATTCTAGGAAAGTGACATCCATGGTAATATAGGTTCTTTTAGTAATCGGATCGTAGCATCGGTAGCCTTTTTTTTGTACGTCATACCCCAAGAATACACATCAAATAGCACATGGATCCAACTTAGTTCGTTGATTTTTGTGAAGGTGGAAAAAAACAACACATCCAAAAATTCGGGGCAAAAGCATCAAAATAGTAGGCAGGGGAACATGATCGGATAATACCTTTAATGGAGTTTGAAATTATAAGGTCTTTGTGGGCATGCGATTCAGTAGATACACAGTTGTAGTAATAGCATCACTCTAGTATCTACTAGGCATATGTGCACTGATTAGTAAGACCCGAGCAGTTTCTAAAATATTCCTATTCTTCCTCTCCGCAGTCCCATTTTGTTATGAGGTTTGTGATCACAAGGTTTTGTGGAGAATACCATGGTTTTCCAAGTATGTTCGAAATTTTTTATTAACATACTCCTCCCCATTATCAGACCTAAGGATCTTAAATTTTTTTTTGAAAATTGTGTCTGAATCATGGTATGAAACAAGTGAAATGTAGAAAATACTTCATCTTTATGTTTGAGAAGGTAAATCCATGTCATTCGTGTACAATCATCAACAAAAATTACAAACCAACGATGACCCGACGATGTAGTTACCGGGGAAAGTCCCCAAACATCAGAATGTACTAAAGCAAAATGAATTATACTTTTATGCATGCTAATAGGATAAGATGCCCAATGAATTTTTGTTAAGATACAGATATCACATTTGAAATCTGAGTGTGTAACATTTGAAAATAAACTAGGTAGTAAATGCCTTAAATACCCAAATGATGGATGCTCAAATCGACGATGACAACCAAATCTGTCGTTCCTAGTTACTAATCGTGTGTTGCATATGATTGACTTTTCTTGAACTGAGGTCATCCACATAATATAAACCTTCTCTCTTAGTACCACGCCCAATGATCTTCTTGGTGAGAATATCTTGTAGAAGATAAAAAGGTAGAATACATCAATACTACATAGTTAAGATCTGAAATGACTTGACTTACACACATTTGTCTGTTTGAAAGAGAGGGTATAAGTAATGTATTAGATAATGATAATGAAGGAGATAAAGTCACTGTTCCAGCCCTTGTAACTGGATAAGTGACCCTATTGGGATTGGCAACACGACTCCGTCTTGGCTGGGTTGTATTGGAGAGATCTTTTGGGTCAAATGTCATATGATATGTAGCTCTAGAGTCTAGAATCTAATCCTCATTATCACTACAAGTAGAGATGTGTAATGCTTTACTTGAAATACCTTGATCCTAGGAAGGTTCGTCCTGAGGAATAAGGGATAATGATGCATTATTGGTAGCCACAATGGCTCTTCCAATTGTTTCCTGTTTCTTCTGTGCTTGAAGATCATTCCACCATTCTGGATACCCATGTAGTTTGAAGTAGTTTTCATGGGTGTGTTTGGAGTTTCCACTATGGCCACATTTCATGTTAATAGACGGTGGATTTTCCGTGGATTTCTTGCTACCCAAAAAACAATTTCCTGGTTTTGGTGGCAACTGATTATGGTGTCCTTCCATCCCTTTGAAAGCCATAACTGCTCTCGGTATCGTATCTGCACTCTGACCTCTTCCGCGGATGAATCCATAGGCTTGTTCCACCTTAGGGAATGGTTTGATTTGAAGCACATCACTTCGAGTTTTATCTAGTCTGTCATCAAGTCCATCGAGGAAGGTATACATTCGATCTTTATATATGATGGAGTTGTATTTTTGTATGTCAGTCGCACACTCCATTGGGTTAGGACGACAGAAATCAATTTCTCACCACAACCCTTGAAGGTCATTGTAATATTTTTCAATGGGTCCACCCGCCTACTCCATACGAGTAACTCGACGGCGAAGATCATACACTTGAGACGTGTTTGTCCCATCATAGTAGGTTGTAGCAGCAAAATCCCAAACATGTTTCGCAGTTAGGAATCAGATAAAATTTGCAATCAAGGAGGGGTCCATCAAATTGATCAACCATCATTTGACAATAACATTTTTAGTGCGCCATCTCCATAATGAAGGGTCGGTTTCAGCAGGTTGAGGAAAATCCCCATTAATATATCCCAGTTTGTCTTTGCCAGAGATATACATCTCCACCACCTGGGACCATAAGGCATAGTTGGATCCTCCTAACTTGATGCCAATGGGAGTAGTCGACGTTTCAATTTGCGGTGGTTGCGAGGCTGTCTGAGCTCTAGTTAAAACCTCATTCATTTTTGTAGTCAGATCGTTTAGTATAGAATTTGTAGTTAAATCTCTAGATTCTGCCATGAAGTGTATAGATTCTATTTTTTTTCTACCCAGCCAAATATATATACACAAAACCCTAATTTTCTTTCTCTAGCCGCACAAGGACATTTATGTTCCTTAGGGTTCCCAAAGATCTGCGGCTTGTTGGAGAAGCAGGTTTCACCTTTGTCTGCTGATAAGTGTCAGATTTGGCAGTAACTCTAGCATATGTTCAGCAGCTGGAAAATAGTCGACTAAGGCTTCCACAACTCGAGTAAGAACTTCAACGAGCTCGCCAGTTTCCTGATGTCAAATAACTATCTTGCTTTCATTCTCACACGCGGTTGATCTGAGATTCTATACTGAGCTACACAAATAGAATTGAAGACAATTAGGTAGAATGAAACGACTACAAGAGCTGACTGACTGAAGATGAACTCAAACCAATGCTCGATGTTTTAGGGTAAAAACAGTGGAGGTTCGACACGCTGTTGGAGGTTCGACGAGCTGCTATTTGTTTACCAAAGTACCAGGTAACTGGGAGTTTGGCTGAGACTGCGACGACTCTATGTTGTCGAGACAAAACACAGAGACAACAACACACACAAAAAAATGTTGTCGAGGAGACGAATGGAGTAAAGTCAACCAGATCGGCCAAGAAAAAAAGTAATCACCCCTGATCCCATATCAGAAAATGATCTACCAAATTAGATTTTCCAAAACGAGTATCGTGAAAACATAAAATATGTCGTAACAAGTAACAACGTAGCTGTTTTATTTCTTTAAATAACCTGTTTTGATACCATGTCAAATTATTGTGGTTACCGTTAATTAGGATTGTATTTATGTATTTTTTTTGTTCTATTTCTTTTTTGTACAAGAGTCTTGTTATGTATACTAAGAAAACGAATATAAAATCCTAATCCTAACAGGTGTTTTACATCCATAATTTCTACTCCATTAAACATTATTGTTTGTTTCTTTATTCCACTAACATTGTTGTCTCCCACTTGCACATGTCAACATATATATATATAGCTTCTTCTTCTTTTTTAACACTCATAATTTTTTTAAGAGAGAGAAAGAGATAAGAAAGATAATAAAAATTTAAAATATCACATAGCAAAAACAGAAAGATACATTAATTGGTTCTTCTTCATCAATCATAACTTGGGTTTTTGAAAAAGAAAAAAAATGATAAGAAATCAAAGCATACTTGCTCTTCAAATCAACCTTTGAAGACTAGATCTGTTGTTGTAGATGTACATTTATTTTAATCGGAAGCTGCACTTATTGAATCGCAGCAATGGAGCTTGTGATTTCCGACTTTAATGGGGAAGAAAAATGACTAAAATTAAGAAAACTGTTATATAATAAAAATTTCAATTTTGCTTTTCAAAAGTAGCACCCGCAATGGACGAGAACCGATAGAGCAATGTCACATGGAGATAGAAGGCTTACGAGTTCTTTTTCTGGAGAAAAAGCAATGTCTATATGGGAATAAGCATAGAGAAACTCCATGCTGCCAGCAACGATAATACAAAGGATGTAAGCATTATTTAAAATGATTGGACACAAAGCGTCTCTTGGTGAACTTTTAAGTCCATCATCAAATCCAAAGAATCATCCCCAGATGGACGGTGATAATTACTAAGCTAGAGTATGGTATAGACAGGCGGTGGAATATGATATGGACTACAGAAAGTTTCGACTTAGTGGTGAAATGCGTAGAGAGGAAATATCACCAACTAAACATATGAGTATAATTTATTTTGGAGTCCTTATAGTCTTTTTTTATATATATAAACCAGTTTATTTTTCTTTATAAAATTTGAATTTATTAAATTTATTTGTTAAAAATATTCTTAATAAAATAAAAATTACTAGAGATAAAATAATAAATGTGATATATAATTAATTATATTATCGTAATTGTATAGATTCTTTTATGCAATAATCTTAATTAAAGGTATAAGCTAGAATATTTGATGAATTAAGTAATTTTTGTAATGGATGAATACTTGATGGAATTACTGATGGTGTGGGTATTTTGAGCTTTTTCTTAGAAGAGGGTATTAAATATGTAAGGGTGGTAGAATATCTTCTTATCTTATAATATATATATTATTATTTTTTTGAATTTTTAGTAATTTAATTTATTTTCTTTTTTTTATTTCATTACTTTAATATGTATAAAAAAATCTTACAACATTTTCAAATGGATTGTTGTTTATATACTTTAATGGTTGATTTTATTGTTTATATTTAAAAAGAATAGTCATAAGAGGTTTTTAATCCACACAATATCTTTTTTTGTTTTAAATATTTTTGACTTTGATTTTTTTTATTTTCACTCACATTCAGATAATAAATTTCATAAACGAATTTCTTTTAATAACACGTATATTTAAAGTAAAATTTATCATTTATTTTTTTCCTTTCAATTCATCTTTTTTGCTTTTATTAATTTTGTTCGATCCTTCTTTTCTTTAAAAAAAAAGAAGGATGTGAGTCGCATTTTGCCAAAAATATTAACTTTGTTAATAAGTAGTTATGGAATACAAAATTAATAGCTAGAGGTATTTTTGCAATAACTTAGACATTGTAAGTAATTTTGCTACTAGCCACAAATGTTAGGAACATAAAAAACATATTTAAATCGGATAAAAATACTCATAATTCTTATAAACTCTATTAGAGTGTTGTCTTTGAGTAATTTAAAACATCATCTCCAACATCCCTCAAAATGTGGGTTTTTATTTCTTGACAAGTTTATCACTTTGTATATTTAACATATTTTATTATATTTGGTTTAATTGTTCGCTTGCTCTTTTTTTTTTTTTACTTTTTGAAGGCGTAGTTTAATTTTGTTAAGTAGATGTCAAAGTTTTTGAATCAATCTACTGAAATTCTAATATCATTTCGAAGTTCATAAGAACCATAAGTCTTCTAATCTCAAAAGATTAACTCAAAGGTTAGAGATACTCATATTTCTTATAAACTCTATCATAGTATTTTTTTTTTTATCGATATGAGACTTTAATTTTCTCCAATATTCTCCTTCAAAGTGTGTTAGTTTAGTTCAATATTTTGTTTTGTAAACTTATTTTATTAAATGATATTTTTATTTGGATCAATTTTCTTTTTCCTTTTTCAAAGCATATGCCTTTTTTTCGTGAGAAGTCCTGTTAGTAATTTCTATGATTATTTGATTAAAGTTTTGATACCACATGAAAGTTCATAAGAATTATAAGTTTTTTAACTTTTAAAGATTAATCCAATGGGTGTAAAAACTAATAATTCTTATAAATATTATCATAATATTTTTTTTTCTTTTATCAATGTGAGAGCAATACTTCTCACAAAAATAATCAACACATATTTTTACTAAAAAAAAACACCACCTATAAGTTTCTAAACAAACCAAAAGCTATTGGATGTTTTTCAAAACAAACACAATCAACAACTATAAATAGCAATAACCACAAATTAGGTCTTGTTATGTTGTGATAATTATCACAAATTTATGATATATAAATTATTATTTTAATTGTATGAGTTGATTTTCAAGTCTTTAGAAAATAATCATTACGTGGCATAGATGCTAATAAACTTGTATAAAAAAGGGGGCTGATCTCACCAATCTAATATAAGTCATTTGAACAAATACTCTGGCATTTGTAGAAATTGTTATTTCTCTACGTCAGGGAAGATAACTCTTATTCAAAATTGGGTTCCATTTCCTCTTCCCTTTAACTAATGCATGGAACTTTTAAATTAGGTGTGTAGCCCCAATCGTACAAAATCTTGGGGATTATTTTACATGTTTAAAAAATAATAACCATATATTAAATTATTTATCATTCAATAATAGGTAGTTTATTTGAATACTTATGAGATAAAATATGTAATTCAAGTATTTATTTTATGTGTGTAAGTACTATAGTAATGTTATTATAATTTAAATTATTTTTTGTTAATAATAATTTTAATCAATTATATTGATACTTTAAAATGTTTACACTAATTATAGAGTTCAAAAAGCTAGTATTAACAAAAAATAGTTATTATAATATGATTACCAAATTGGATTTTGTACTTTGGAATACCCAAATTAGTTTACCATATTTGATAATATACGCACACCGATACCTAATGACCCAATGACTTGGGTTGTTGCTTAGGCCCAGAAGCTTTATATAAAGATCTAATGACTTCTTAGCCCATATGATGAAACCAAATTAAGAACTAGAACTTTTGTCTTCTTGCAATAATGGTTTCTTTTTTAGAGTTAAAATGAGACAGTGTGCTTATAATATAGAGAAATATTAAGAGTACATAATTTTATAAATGAATTATAATTAAATTACTAAGTGCATGCCAAAATTAATATAATTTTAAAAAAAGTTTAAAAATATATTAAAAAAATTAGGAGCAACTTGCACTAATTGATTTAAGTATAAATTTGTAAAGAGAGAGAGAGATTTGTGGGTGTTCTATTGTGAAATGAAGTTTTTGTTTTAATTACAAAATAAATAAATAATATACAACAAATCGATTGAAAAGCTTTCAAGCTCATTCTCGATCTTGGTGGATTGGTAAAGTTATAACTTAATTATTTGTATAATTTTATTTTTAATTTACTTGAAAACATATATGTTATTTATCTCATAAAGAAAAAATATATAGCATAAAATACTTTTTATGTTATAAAAAAATAATATATAATTTTTATGAGTTTAAAATGAAATTTTATATATGATGATAATTATGTTATTTAATTAAATTTTATTATTATATGTTAAGTTTAAGACAATAATATAAATTATTAATGTTATAAAAATATTTTAATAATGATAATAATATATAAATAATATTAAAAAAAATATGTTAATTTTGAGGTATCTTTTAATAAATGAATTTTTAAATAAGCCCAAGGTACACATAGTAGCGGTATAAGAACGTAATGGTCAAACATGACAATTGGAAACCCACGAAATCCCAAATCAGCTGGTGAGGAAGGTAACATTTAAGACGTTACGTAACTTTTTTTTTTATTGATTCATTTTATGTGATTTATATTATGAAAAAAAATGATAGCAACGTATATTTTTCATACAAAATTAAAAATAAATTTAATGTATAAATAAAAATTATATTATTTAATTAAACTTTTTATTTAAAACATTACATTTCCATCTATTATTTTAATTAATAAACTTATAATAAAAGTAACGATGATTATATAAGTATTGTATTTATTTTAAAAATAATACTTAGATTTTATATTTATTTTTGTAACAATTTTCTTCTATTGTTATTTAAGTTAAAACAATCTCTATTAAATGAAGCTAAAAAAATCAAATAATAAACATAATTTTTTTACAATATAATTAAAATATTACAAAAAATAAATATAAAATATAAATATTATTTTTATAATAAATATAGTATTTTTACTGTATTTATTTTTAAATTTAACTTATTGTTATTATTTAAGTATTTAATAGAAATTACTACGATATCAAATATCTTATTCTTATTTATAAAATTAGATAATTTGAACATCTAATTACGATTTAGTTTAAAAAAAAGTATAAGGAGAAAATATTTAACTTTGAATGCAAATGTTTAACTTTTAAAATAATAATAATAATAATAATAATGGAGATATCAAAAGTAATAAAAATTGAATTTTTTTTAATTAACTTTGAAGAATTTTGTTTTAAAACATTATTTGTTAGTGGGTTTTTTTTTTAAATCCTTATATACTGAATTTTATTCATGAAATATTAATATTTTTAATAATAAACTAATAATATACTGATAAATAACTAATAACATCTTATAGTAAATTAAAGAACACCTACTCTGTACAAAAATATTAGAGTACTAATCAATAGTAGAATTAAACTTTTAGAACTGTCTATTTATTAAAAAAACAATCATACCAATATCAATATATTTCGTTCTAAATATCATTCGTTTCTCTACCTTTCACACTTGTCATATATAGACCAAATATAATCTTAACTAAACCCTTAAAAGGGTTATGCAATATATTGATCATAAGATGTATTAATTATTGAAAGCTATATTTAAATGTTACAAACTCAAGATTTTGAAATCAAACAAGGGTATAATACGTACACACATAAAACTTCTGAAGAAATGCTAGCTTTTAAGCTTCCAAATACTCGATCCTCCACAAACTTATGAATAAATTGTACCTTGATTAATTAGTATTTAAGTTTATACTTCACAAATTGCATGAGAATTGATTAAAATGGTGTCATTTTTAAATTTCTATTTCAATTCCCCCTTTAAACTCCAATCAATTCCTAACTTTATTCAATATTTACTTTATTATTTTATCATCTTTTATGCATTTTAAAAATTGACAAACTATCTTTATTCAAACCTAAAAGTATAAAAATAAATTGTTGATGATAAAATACTTAATTTAATTATCTAGAAATTATTTTGACTTCTTTACTTCTTCTTCTTCTTCTTTTAACTATAAACCGTTATATTCTTTTTTTTTAATGATAAAAGAGGAAATTTATTATTATTTTTATTAAAAATATCTTATCTATTTATTTACATTAAAATATTTTTAGTTTTTGACAAACAATAAATAGGGGTACTTTGATAAAGTCATTGCTTTCATTTTCTTTCATTTCAATTTATTGCAAATTAAATAATCTTAAATATTTTTTTACAATTAATAAGGTGTCAAAATCAAACAAAAAATAACAATACTATATTAACCCCAGCCCGATCCAACTCATTATATAAGAGTCAAGATAGATATGCCTTGTTTATGACTCAATCTATTTGAGCTCAATATAAATTTGTTTAAAAGCTTTAAATTCGTGTTGAGTTAATGGCTCTAGCTAAAAGTTATGGGCTCTAAGTTTTCTAAAAAACTCTCTTTATTTTATGAAAGTGAGCTTTTATCTTATATTTTTAAATGTTATCCTTACATAAATGAACTCATTAAAATAATACATAGAATTTAAATTCTAAAGTTATCATGTGATCCATATTACCACTTTACCATCAATTAATCAAAATAACAAATTTAATACTCTTAAAATTTATAATAAAAAAACATCATAACACCAAATTATATTTCTTTGAATTAAAAAAAAAAAATTATTCTAGTTTTATTGTTAGAAATTATAAGTGTAATATTTGATATATTTAAAAAAAAGTATACAGAGATGTCAAATTCAAATTAAAAAAATGATATTTATATAAATGTTTACTGTAAGAAAGAAGTGTTGTACAATGTATATTTTTAATGGTAATTATTTTCATCATAAGTTGTTACAAGAAAATAATGCATATAGTAAATTATGATTGAATGTTTTAAATAGATCTTGTAAGAATTATAAATGTTGTTTATTTATGTATATAAAATATCGTTATCAAGTATATTAAATAAATTAAAAAAATATTAAAATTTTATATAATTATATTTTAAGTATATATTTTATAATTATATAATCGTAAATGTTTATAAATCTAAAATTATTTTTTTTATTAAAATTTAAAATTTTATATAATTACATCTAAGTATATCTTTTATAATTATATAATCGTAAATGTTTATAAATTTAAAATTATTTTTTTAATTTGAATAAAATTATAAAATTAACAATTAACTATTTTTTAAACGTGTTTCATTATTTTTAGATAATATTAAAATATTTAATACGAATAATATATATATATTAGTGGCTGTATCTGCCGTTCAATGCCGGAAAAAAAAAATCAAAAACGATTTCTCATCATCATCGGCATCCGCAGGAATGCAGAACCAAAAGAATAGATTAGATTATATATATATATATATATATATATATATATATATACTCTGGCGTTGGAGATTCACGTAAGAATCATATGATTCATAATGAGGCACTGGAGAATCAGAGTCCCAGTCACTCAATGATCATTGTTTAAAAATTTTATATTTATTAATCTCTTTGTTTAATATTTTTCATATTCTTATAAATTATTCTATGATTAATATCTTACCTATTTAAATCAATTAATTTTATTAACTATCATAATTATTTAATTTAATTATTAAATTTTAAAAAAATTATTTTTATTAAAGTTATGCTTAATCTTTTTACTATAAGATTTGTTAGTTAATTTAATTTAAGTGATATATGTTTTTAATCATCTAGTTATGATTATTTATTATTAAATTTATTTTAGAACACACAAACACTTATATTTTTATACTAACGCTTTTGTAATTAATTTGTGAACGTATTTGATTGGTAGAAACCTTATTAGAACATTGATCTAGAAATCGCTTACACTAATATTAGAAATAAAAAACATATCATGTGCTCATAAGTAAAATATATTGTGACAATATTCTAGTATTCTAGGGATAGTAACAGAAGATCGAATTTGTACTTGAACATTTATTTTTCATAGTAAAAAGTTAGGTGTTTCGATGGACTCTTGGTTTTTCTTATAGGTAATGGTTGTGGCCTAAATTGTTTTCACCTAAAAATATCATGTAGTATTCTTTCATTTTTTGTACCTTATTTTTACACGTGATTGAATATCTAACCGTTTTGTTTAAATTATTAAATTATAAATTAATAAAAATTAAATATAACATATTCACCTCATCTAAGTTAATTATGTCCGTATTTTATAAACTTTCAATTAGTAACAGAGTAAACACTAGACACATGTAGTGATTTTGATTATTAGGGACACACACTCCTACTTATGAACCAATTACATTAAGGTAAGTTATCTATTTGATCCTCATTCTTTAATAGGTTTAATTACTCTTATTTAAAGGCTCACATGCAAGCCTTTCTTAGATAAGATGAAAAAATATGTGATGTTATTCTTGATGGTTGGAAACCACCTTAGGTAACGAAAGATAGAGTAACAATCATAAAGCCAAGAAGAAATTAGACCACTGAAGAACACACCCTTAGTAGGGCAAATCAAAAAGTCTAAGTTTAATATTTACTGTAGTGTCGATGGATGACTTTCGTGGCATCTCTGACTGTGTGACTACTAAAGATGCATGAAATGTACTTGCTCTTTTTCATAAGGGAACTTCCTAAGTGAAATAAGCAAAATTAAGATTACTAACATCTCAATTTGATTCCATTAAAAATGAGCAATATTAAAAATTTTGGTTAATTCTATGCTCATTTTAGTGATATCACTAAAGCTTGTTCTAATCTTGGTGAGAAAATTTCACAACCTATATAAGTACACTAACTCCTATGCTACTTAATAGTAGACTACAAGATGAAAGTTACAACGATAGAGGAAAATAAGAATGTGGACAAACTAAAGATTGATGAACTTGTTTGGTCAATCCAAACCTATGAGCTTACTCTTGATCCACTCAAGAAAAACAAAGATATGTTATTTAAAAGTTTCAAAAAGGAAATCTCTAATAATGATAAGGATATAAATGATGAGTCACTAGTCTTATTAGCATGAAATTTTAAAATTTTTCTAAAAAAGTAGGGTCAACAAAATAACAATCTAACATGGGACGATCCAATAGTTCGAGGGACCGAACATCAAGGGAAATCAAGCCTCTTAGCTTTGATGATAAGAAAAATAAGCCCATTAGTTCTTAATGCTTTCTTTGTGGGATCTTGGATCATACTTCTACAAAATGTATGAATAATAAAAAGAAAGTTGAAAAAACCTTTAATACTACACTTAGTGGCACACAAAGTAAACAAGATAATTTTAATAACTCAGAAGATGATGACACTAATTATTGTGCCTTCACTGTAACTATGAAAGCAAACTACAATGACTCTGAATCTAACTTGGATGAAGAAGATGAGGGAGTAAACTATTCTCTCTTACTGTTTTAGTTTAATGTATCAAATTACGATAAATTATTCATGGATTGTATAGGTGCTAGGAAAGAGAAAGATAAACTACTTGTTGAAGAAACTAAAATTAATGATATTATCATTGTTCACAAAAGCAATTCTTCTAGTATATAGAAAGATAAAAAGAAATTTTCTGAACATATTAATGCTCTTAATCTAAGTCTTGTGGAAATCAATCAATAAAACAAAAAGATTTGGCAATAACTAAGTATTACTAAAGAGACGATGAGGAATTTGACCATAGTTGCTGAAAAATTGACCAAAGTCCTAGACTATGGAAAGCCTCATGGAGATAAGGGAGGTTTAGATACATAGATGAACAATCAACACCTTCAACATCAAATACTACATGTGTAAGGCACTTAAACTCTACTCCTGATGTTACTACTTATGCATAAATAACTATTACATATGTGATAGAAAAAGTTGTTAAGTTTGTACTTGTCTGTCATCATTGTGATAAGAAAGGTCATATAAGACCAAAATATAGATTTTTGATGAATTCTCTTGAACTTAATCAATATTACATGTTTCATATAATATGACTCATAAGAATCATCCATCTATGCATGCTACATCATATTCAAAGATGAATGAAAATTATAATAATGTGATAAAATATTCTACTAGGAAGCATTATGTATTAGGTTCAAAGAGGCAAATAAAATTTAGTATTTTTAATATTAGGACTCATTACCATCATCCTACTATGCATATTGCATCTTTGTTTGGGATGAATGAGAAAAATACAACTAAGTCCAAGATACAAGAAAATTTAGAATAGGAAAAATTGCTTTTTCTTGGTCAACTGACCATCTTTTATTCTTTCATCTAGGTATTTTTGTTAGAGTACTTAAATGACCATAGATAAGCAATCTCTATTATCTTTATTTTATTTATTAGATCAACTTCAGAAAAAAGATAAGTAGAATCCTTATCTAACAACCAAGGTATTGGACTTATTCAACACTTATAGACATATAATATTATTTTTAGTTACTTAACTCATTTTGATGTTTATTGTATAAATTATTCTACAATTTTGACTTATACACACATATATTCTTATACATGTGATTATCGATGTTGACATGAACTTATTCACATACTCACGAACACACATATATGTTATGCTTGAAGTTTATGAATTCTTTTGAAAAACTCTATCACTTCAACTAATTTTAAGTGTAAAATTGTGTTAAGTTATATTTCTTACTTTCTAAAATGTTAACATATATAGCTACCTAATATTTAGAGGGCTACCTACTGTGATGTATGAAGCCACCACAGTGAACGAAAAATGATACTTTACATCTAATATGAAAGTCATCATACTAGGTTTATGGCTCGTGCAAAAAACGAGTGCTTGTAAAAATTATACTTAGAATGCACAAAAAGAAAGGGTCAACAAAGATAAAAAATTTGAGTTATTGTTAGGTAAATATATTTTATTTTATGAGATTAAATATTCAATTATAATAATGATATTTTTTTTCTTTTAAGTCTTTTTTGATTGGTCATAAATGACTTAATTAGTATATTTGTGGAATTTAAACATAAATACTAGTTTTAAGTAAATGTTAATAGGTTATTATATATGTGTGTGTGTGTTCTTGTGTATCTCTTATACTCTACTTGTTTATTTATACAATAGATAATCAAAATTTGAGCTTAAAAATGATGAGTTTTCAATTGACTGTGTGTCCGTTTGTGATTAAATGAGTTGAATACCTTATGTAACTATTTATGAAAAAAAAAATCAAATTTTTATTCATTTACATTCTCTTCTTATTTATTAATTAACTTTTTAAGTTAGTTAGTCATAAAACTTAGGGAGAGTTTAAACCATATTACACTTTTGCATTGATATGCTTTTATATTTCTCTTTTATCTTTAGAGGAAGTTTAGCTACATTGCTTTGTCCAATCTTTTGTCATTCTCGTATGTTAAAAATAGGAAGAGTGTATTTCACTTTCATGTTTTATTTTTATTTTGTCATGCACATAGGGGAGAACATATTTAGGGTAAGAATGATTTCCATCATTTTATCTTTTGTTAAGATTGATTTATATGAATGCATACACTACGTGATTATTTTTTACACTTTATGTAAAATGAATTAATATACAAGAAGGCATTTAAACAAAGTTTGTATGCTTTGTTTATATCATTTTAGTTATTTACAAGCTTCTCGAGTTACAACGAAGATGAAATTACTAGATCATAGGATACTTTCACTATGGAGTTTAGGATATCATTTTATTTGTATCGTATTCTTATAAGTATCATTTAGTGAGTAAGAGGTTTTAATATTCGAAAATGTCAAAGGAGTAGTTTGTAAGAACTATAAGTATTGACTATTTTTGTGGACAAAATATTTATATGTAAACTTGTTTTTAAGCTCGTTATCAAGTTCATCGAGCAAAGTCGAAGAAACATTTAAATTTCAAATAATCTCACTTTAAGTATATCTTTTATAAGTACGACACATATGATTACACGTACTTATGTATTTAATAATATATGTTCGTAAATTTAAAATTATTTTGTTTCTAAAATATGTATTTTAACTTAAACAATTTATGAAATTACTAATTAATTATTTCTTAGATGTGTTTTAATATTTTTAGAGTGTGTCTTAAAAATAACTTTTTGTAATATTAAAGTTTTTAATAAACTTTCATAATTAAGCCCAAAATATTTAATCCTAATACTTTTACGTTATTATATATATATATATATATATATATATATATATATATATATATATATACTCCGGCGGTGGAGATGCATATAGGAATCATATGATTCATATTAATGTATTATTATTATTATTATATATATATATATATATATATTCAAAAAAATTATATTTACTATTCTATCTATTTTATATTTTTTATATTCATATAATTTATTTTATTATTATGATTTTGTTTATTTAAATCAAATGATTATATAAATTATTATGATTATTTGATTTAATTATTAAATTTTAAAGAAATATTTTTTATTAAAATTATGTTTAATCTTTTTGTTTTAATATTTGTCAATTGATTTGATTTAATTAAAATATATTTTGAATTATTTAGTTAAAATTATTAATTATTAAATTCATTTTAGAACATATACGGGTACTTGTGTTTTTATCTTAACATTTTTGCAATTGATTCTTGAAAGTATCTTATTTGCAGGAAGTTTATTAAAATATTTATTTGCAAACTGGTTACGTTAATATTAAAAAATGTAAAAATAGAGTTGTGACTCATAAGTAAGATACATTAAAGTTGTATTTTAAGGAATGTAACATAAGATCCAGTTTATACTGAAATCTTTATTTTTTATAGTAAAAAATTAGATAATACAATAAATTGATGGTTTTATTCTTAAGTTATATTTATGGTCTACGTTATTTTTATCTAAAAATATCGTATGATTTTCTTTTGTTTCATGACTTTATCATTACACGTAATTGCATGATTGATTACTTTATTTAATTTATTAAATTATAAATTAATTAAAATTAAAAATAATTTATTTATATTTTATAAGATCACTACTTTATAAATTTTCCGAATATTTAATTATGGTTTCAAATTTACTTATTTAAAATATATAGTTATAATCTACTACGCGTTGTCATATAATAACTTCTAATAAAAAAAGTTTTTTGTCTTTTTAATCTCTATCACTCAATCTTCTTGACTAAGAGTCTAAGCCGTAATAGTAACAACAGTAATCTCAGCTTTTAATAAATAGTATTTTTCGTGCGTTTATAACAGGAAAAACATGCTGTAATAGTAACAAAGGTAATTTCCGCTTTTAATTAATAGTGGTTTTCGTGTGTTTAGCACAGAAAAAACACATGGAAGAAGTGTTTTCAAATTTTTATCTTTTTTTGTTCAAATAATTTTCGAAATTTATAATTTAAAAATATGATTAAACATATTAAATTATTTAAAATCAATTTTTTTTAAATATAAAAAAATATTTTTTAAATTATATGATTAAACAACCTTTTAATATTGATTACCCAAATGAGAGGGAACACAGTCAACATACAATATTACAATATTTATTTATTTTTAAATAAGAGAAAAAAAGTGGTGGTCCAAATTAATCATAGATACAAAGGTGTTCTAATAATTTAGGTTGAATGGTAAACCCTAAACCCTAGTCTCCACTCTCCTGCAACGATGGTCATCACAGATTGTGACACTAGCTAATGACTAAAGCTACATAAAGTAATTCTTCATACACTTTAAAGCAATTGCATTTATTTCCTTTAATTAAAATTTGTAGTTATTTAATTAACCTATGTGTTAGTTTCTTGTTCACTCATTTTTTTTATACTAAAAGTATCACTTAGATTGTAATATAATTTTATTATTTGCTTGAATTACTAATTTTTAAAATTCATTTCATTTAATTATTTTTATAAACTTTTGCTTACAACATTGATGAAAAGTTCACATGCACACGTGAGGCTGTAAAATATGAAAATTTTGAGACTCTTGTAATATTTTCATATTAGCTATAGTTATTTTTAGATCGAAAAACCAGTTGCACGTGAATTGTTTCTCTTTATAGGATTGGATTTTTTTCCTGAGCTATTCATATTCATTTGTGTCTGTGAATTAATAATGTTCTTAATATATAATTAATGATATAAATAAATTTAGTTTTTTATACATTTTTTTATGATAACAATGAAAATAATTAAGATAATATTTTATTTTTTCAATATGAAGTAATTATATAATTTACAATTCAGTAGCAAGTTTCCTACGTCTCTTAATCTAACGATTTTGTAATATTTTAATAATTTTGTTAATTTTTATTTAATAATAATTTTAACATGTGATCATTTACAAAGTAAATGATTAAATTGTAATATTTTTGTAACAAATTAAAAATTATAAGTAAACTTACTATTGATCTAATAAATTTGAAAATAAAAAGCATAGTTTTCCAAAAGTACGTCATAAATTTTTCTTTTTTTAAAGAAGCAGTTATAAATAAATTAATTTTCATTAGAAAAAAGTTATAAATAAAATTACTTATACGGCAAAAATAATATTAAAAGCACTTATAATAATTTGCAAGAAGAATAATTAAAGTAGTTGTATTTTTTATAATTATTAAAAAAGTCCAAATATTATTTATAATGATGTTGTAAAATTAGTAGATGTAGGTTGTCAATGTAATTTTGTAGAAAACTAATTAATAAAATTTACTAGTACCATTATTTATAAGAGGTTGTTGTAAAAGAAGAAGTTTATAAAAAAATAATCTTAGGAAAAGATGAAGTTAATAAAAAATTATAAAGTCTTGTTTAACATTTTTTTTATATTATTTAAAATAAATATAAATAGTAAAAATTAATGTCCATAGTTTATGATCTTCAATTTTTAATTGATGAGACATCATTGGCACCTTTTGTTTTTACAAGAAACAACTCCCAATTCTTAATGATAACGTAGATACATGACTTTTTAAGGTAATTGAAGAAAATTTTGATTACATTGTATGGAATAGAAAAGTTAATGCACTTAAAAATTGGATTTATTGTTCAATTACTACTGGTTTTCTTAAGCATCTCATTGGCAAAATAATTCCAAACAATATTGAACTTTTCTTATAAAAGTTTTCAATGATGATTTTCGATCCAAACTTCTTGATCTTTGGTGGCATGTCTAGTCTCTAAGAAAAGGAATATATTGGCATAGTTTAGGATTTATTTGATCATATAATGACTGATAGAGATCATTTCAGATATAGAATAAATGCTCTCTGTCATTGGAGGTTTAGTCTCCAACCTAATTCTCAAAATCATTAATTTAAGGTCTCTGGTCAGAATTTTGCTACTAAACCTTCCCTATCTCAGTTCACTAATAACACAACACAAAATTGTGAAACTGATTCAATCAAGATTCAAAAAATTGAGCACACATAGCATCAAATATGTAAGAAAATGGGTCATATTGTTGCAATATGTTACTTTAGTTATAACCAATTCAAAATAGTGGTCCAAACTCTAACTCTCAATAAAGAGATTCAAGAAAACCCTAATATCATTTAACTAAGTTTCAAGAAAACATTGGACCTAGCCACCATCTAAACAAAACCGACAAGCCTTTCTTGCCTACACACAGTCTCCATCAATTGTTCTTCAATAATCATTCTTAGATATAAGAGTTACTCATCATCTCACTTTTGATTCAAAGTTTCTTCATCACGCACCCTCTTATGGTGGTGATGCTTCTATCATGCTATGTAATGGCACTAAAATTCCTATTACTCATACTGATCATGCTTATTTGTTTTGTACCTATAGCACATTACATTTGTTGAACTTATAATGTGTACCACATATTGAGAAAAACTTAAATTTTTGTTAAGAAATTGTGAGTGGATAATAATGTCTATGTTGACTTCTTTCCTTACACATTATATGTGAAGGATCTGCACTTCAAGACTACTATTTTAATAGAGGGAACTAAAGGTGGATTGTATAGAGTCACATCTTATCAGCAACAACACAAACAGAACAAGATTATTTGAAATTACACTAGGCTTAGTAGAGGATTGTGGCATGATCGACTTGAACATCCATATCTATTTGTTATTCATCAAGTTATAAATAGAATGAATAAGGTTTTAAAACCAAACACTATATCTAAACTATGTAATGTATGCCAATAAGGAAATTCCTATAAGCTTCCTATTACCAATGTGCATACTCGTTCTACTAATCCCTTTGACATAATCCGTGTCAATATATGGAGGCCTGCTCTTATAAACACTAGACAAAATATGAAATACTTTTTGTTGTTTGTTGATGATTGTTTGTAATTTCAAAGAATTTATTTGCTTATTAGTAAGAGCTAAGTAACTTTTTCTTTATTTCATTTTGAAGTAATTGTTCAAAGAAAGTTAAATACCACCATCAAACCACTACAAAGTGATAATGGCATTGAACTTTAAAATTTAGAGACACATTTTTCAGAAAAGGTGTATGAGGAAAATAATATAATGGAGAGAGAGAATAAGCATATTGTCGAGATTGATTTGTCTATGCTTATGAGATCAGGAGTACCAATGACATATTGAGATTATATCTTCAAAATAACTATTTATATTATCAATATATTACCATCAAAGACCTTGAGGTTTTCAAGTCTTTTTGAAATCTTGTACAAAGCAAAACCTGATCATATGCATCTTAGAATTTTTGGTTGCCTAAGTTTTCCTTATTTGGGACCTTTTAATAGCATAAAACTTGAACCAAGGTCATTACCTTGTATCTTCTTGGGCTATGCACTACACCCAAGGGGTTTTGGTGCCTTTAACCCTCTTAAGGAAAATTTTATATCTCTTATCATGTTCGTTTCAATGAAACAAAGTTCCCTTATTTCATTTCAACAATCGCAAATGTTCCTTCTAAATCCAATAGCAGCACAAATGTTCCTTCTCAAGACATAACATCATCAGTTTTGTTTCAATTCTCTTAGAATCTACTCATAAACAAGTGTATAATGCCTTTCTAGAATCTATACCTAACACTATCAATTCTATTAATCAAGCCTCACCACCACGTGGCTAACCTACTTCATTTGATGACTTATCTACTTTTTTACCAATTATACCTAACACCAGTTCATCCCTAACATATCTTGATCCTAGCTCTAACTATCATGCACATGATACATATTCATCTAGAACCCTATCAACTTTACCTGATACTACTTTACCACCTGTTAGTTTTGGCAGTTTGTCACAAGTTACTTTACCATATAGAAACCTTTGTCCCATACTTCTATCAACATTTTTTTTATCCTGATGGCATTAAATTATCAATTGACCTACCTATATATTTTACTGATTCGACTGCCTCTCCTAGTGTTTTGGTACATACTTTTAATACTAATACTTATCTTTTATCATACTTACATCATTTACTTTCTTCTTCAAACACTCATAATATGATTTCAAGAGCTAAGGCTAGTATATTCAAAAATAAAGCTTTTCTCACCCAAATTTTGCCTAAAACATCCTTAGTTAGGGAAGCCTTGCTCATTCCTGAATGGAAACGTGCAATGCAATGTGAGTATGATTCATTAATCCAAAATAGTACTTGGAAACTTGTCCCTCCACTTGAAGATAGCAAGATCATAGCAAAAAATTGAGTGTTTTGCATCAAGCTCAAAATTAATATATCCCTAGACAAGTATAAGTCTAGGGTAGTTACAAAGAGGTTTTACCAAAGTGAAGGATTAGATTATACAAAAACCTTTTCTCCAGTGGTAAAACCTACCACAAATTGTGTTTTGCTAAGTTTAGCTCTTTCTCAAGGCTGGCTTATACAACATCTAGATGTTAATACAACATTTCTTAATAGAGATATTGTTGAAGAAGTCTACATAGCTCAGCTTAAGGGTTTTGAAAGTAAAAATTTACTACCTATGTTTGTACGCTTAAGAAAAACATTTATGGCCTAAATAAGGCTCCATAAGCTTGGTATCTCAAGTTAAGTTGTTATCTAATGAATGGGGCTTTGTATATACCAATTCAAATGCATCTAAGATGATCTATAGTAACAATGGAATATTTGTAATGCTTTTCATTTATGTTAATGATATGTTGGTGATGAAAGATAATATTGACTTCATTAATAATCTAATTGTAAGGTTAAATTCAGTTTTATCCCTTAAAGATTTAGATGAGTTAAGTTACTTCTTAGGACTAGATGTTACACAAATTATTGAAGGACTTCATTTGGCACAAAATAAGTACATCCACAACCCCTTAAAGAAGGTTCAATTAAATTACTCCAAGCTAGTTTCTACACCCATACATGCTAAAAGAACACTCATTAAGCAAGATGACACTTAATGATCGATGCAACCTTGTATAGTACTATAATTAGAGCTTTAAAATATTGCACTTTAACAACGCCTCAAATAAGCTACTCAATGGTCAAGTTATATTAGTAGTTATATGATCATACTAAAGTACATTAGGTGGTTGCAAAAATGTTGTTGAAATACCTTCATGGAACTCCTAACCATGGCCTAATGTTATACAAATCACATTCACTTGCAATCAACACTTAAACAAATGCAAATTGGGCATTTTTCATGATGATATAAGATCAATATAAAGTTATATATTGTGTTTATCTAGATCATTCACTAATATTCTGGAAAACATAAAGTTTTTGCAAGATCATCAATTGAATTTGAATTTAGATATCTCACTCATACTGTTGGTGAAGTGATTTGGGTTCAAAAGTTATTACTAAATTGAAGGTGACATTGCAAGATAGTCCTATCATCTATTGTGATAATATTAGTATGTGTTATCTTGCCAAAAATCCAATATTCCATACTCGTATTAAACATATAGAAATTGACTTTTACTTCTTTAGAGAAAAACTAATCGCTGGCCTGATTCTGATTGAGTATACACCTACCCAAGAACAAACCGCTGATATTATGACTAAAGCACTTCCTAATAGAAGATTTCATAAATTGAAAAGTAAGCTCACAGTCATGGAAATACCACAAGCTTATGAGTGACTGTTAGATATAAGATTTCTATACACCACAAGTAGTGAAGTAACACCCATAATGCATGATGATTAAAGTATTGTTATAGCTATTGTGAAGTTTTTTAGAACACCCATTTGCATAATTAGAGCCCTTGTAAGGTTGCTAGATTTTTTTCTTGTGTCTTGATTATTCTAATTACGTGGAATAAGTACGCAAGTATATATAAGAAAAAATTTAATGATAAGAAAAAATCATTTCAACAAATATTATGTTATTATAAACTAATTTTAAAACTAAAAAAATAAAGATCAATTTTTTGTGTTTTTGGAAAGAAAAATTAAAAGAACTAAAAGTAAATAGCAAGTAATTAATTAATTTAAAATTATCAACTAAGAAGATATATGAGAAAATATATAGGAATACTTTATCTCTCAATTTTTTAAGTATGTGAATAACTAAAATCCTCCCAATATAATTACTAATCATTTACATGATCAATTTAATCTAACCTAGCATGTATTTCTCTATTAAGTAAACAACACATCATATATTAATTAATCTAATCACACTCTCATGTAAATTAAATTTCATATTGCTATTTAACTTTATCAACTATGGATCGCAGACATAAGAATCATACACATTTTTCTATAAACTATGCATGTAATTTAATCAAGACAAACAATTAAATAATTCTCTCAAATATATTTAATTATCTCTATAGATCAATTGTATCTAAATAATTAATAGCATAAAAATTAGATTAAATAATATCATTAAATTGAAATCATAATTGGGTTAAAAATATTAGATCATTATATATAAAAAATTGAGTTTATAGGACCCTTAAATTAATATATTAGCTAGGCATAACTAAGTTCATAAATCTTATATTGTTCAATAAGAAAGACATACAAATTAATAAAGTAAGGAGAAAAAGAATAAATATAATCAATCATTTGAATTGTAACACTAATTTTCTTTTGAATATTTACCATATTGTATGTCCTCTTCAACTTCTCTCTCTTCTTGCCACCAAAAACTACTAAAACAATTGCAAAAATCGACTTGTAGGGTTTCTATTGAAATTAGGAGGTTAAATCTGACTCAAATAGAATTTGGACAATCATATCAGCTTTAAATCAAATGTTGAGATAAAAAAAAGAAAAATTAAACAATACTAGCCAATTATATCGTGACATGTAACAAGTAAGGAACATGAAACAAATCAATACACAAACGTGTGGCGAGACAAAATGGTGCTAGTCAACACATGTTAAGTCAGCAATATGTGCTGTTCTGATGGATCGAATGGGCGAATCCTATGACAATGCATGCTTGTTCGTTAAATGCTCAACAAAATTCAGAGTAAAGGTCACACTAACATGTGGCAACGACTACGTCAATTGGTACACATGATGTGCTTCGATTGGCTTCTCTTCACTTGTATGACATCTATGTGGCAATAACTGCGTCAACTGATACACGTGGTATGCTACGATTGGCTCCTCTTCATTTGTGTGGCATCTACATATGTTATTTTGATTGATTTTGCATTAAAAAAATTATAAAAAAGACATAAAAATTAAAAAAAAAATCATTCTCTTTTACTAAAATATTATATTTTAGTATTTTTTTTATCTTAAAAATACACTTATTAAATAAAACGAACAAATATTAAATAAAAAAAGTATATCAGTGATTCTATTTTTATTAAATTATAACGTTGACACTATCTGTTAACACTTATTACTCTACTTATAGCAACCATAAAAGCATTCTATATCTCACATTTGATAATAAAAAATTTATTATCAGGTTTTCTTTTGTTTCACATCTATTTCCTCCCTTTTTCTTTCTACAATTGCTTCGATTAACAATAGTCGCTAAATTTTGTATTTCTTTGCTGCATTAATAATAAATTTCGTATTTATAGGTCTTGCTGTTTTCTTTATCATTGTAATACTAATGCAATTGTACCAATTGTAATACTAATAATCTATACAGATCCTTTTGGTACAATGATATAATTAATAAATTAAATTATTAGGAAATTGGAAACTAATATTGCTGTCCATATTACACTTGAGAGTACTTTTTTCCTTTTTATTTTTTTGATTTTCACATTTTAATATTGTTTCAATTTAGTTTAGTTTTAATACACTTAAATCTAAAAATTGGAAAGAAATATAATTATTTGTGATAATAATAATTTAAGTTATAACAATATCATTATCTTAAAAAAAAACTTTAATATCATAAAAAATTTGTACCCACTTATTGTGGTATGTGTCAATTTTTTTTCTTTTTGAAAATTATAAACAATATTAATTTTTGTGATTGAGATGATACATGATATAATATAAAGTGTATGTGTTGAAAAATAAATATAAATTTATGTATCATTTACATTTATCTTAAAGGTAAGGAGAAAATTGTTAATATCAAATAAATTTACTCTTAATTATTTATTCATACTTTTTATATAGTATAATATGTTAAAATTATTTAAAAATTAAAAAAATAATTTATTTTTTAAATATTATTAACATGTATAGTATTAAAAATACGCGATTGCATCTTTATGTAATCATATCATTCCTCAAATAGCAATTTCATTTTTTTCTCAAATTGAAAGCAGTTATCAATTTATGTGGTAAACCATAATTGAATGATAAAAGTGGATCCATCTCTTTCATCTTATCACACTATGTTATCCAAATTGATAACTCATTAAAAACAGATAACTTAAAAAAATATATTAACTTGAAACTACACCAACAGTAACCCTTAATAACCATTTTATATATTTTTATTATTAAAAAAATTTAATATATTATTTTATTTTAAATTTATATATAATTATCTAAATTTATTTAATATTAAATATAATTTAATTAAATCATATTTAATACTATTAAGATATTATTTTTATTATTATAAATTTAACGTGTATTATTTTTTAAAAAATTCAAATTCTTAAATACAACTGTTGTATGCTATCCATTCATCTAAGTTAATTTTATCTGAAATTAATACTTATCTTCTTTTTAAATTAATATTTATTTTTATTAGTATGCATAAGTAGTCTATGATATGGTTTGTTTTAATTTTGGAAAAAAAATTAGATTAGATTGTTTGATTTATAAAATCGTTATTTTAGTACGATTTGATCCAATTTTTCAATTTCGTACGATTTTTGAAAATCTTAATGAGAAATAATATGAAAATTTTAATATATTATTAAATCGATACGATGTAGTTTGATCGATTTAAAAATTAATATAATCGAATTAAAATGTTTGATTTATAAAATCGTTCGATTTAATCTAATTTGATTTGATTTGATTTATATATACTCCTATGCATGAGATCATAAATTTGAACTTTGTGTTAAATATATTTTCATTTATATATTCGATGATAATAATTAATCTTATTTTAGATTAAAAATATGATAGATATATGATTTATTCAAATTTATACAACTTAACTGATGTAACCAGATTATATGACTACTGTTTCCTGGGGAAAGTTTTTACGGAGGAAAAAAAACCATCATACGAAAGGGTTACAGGCCACAAGATTTATTTTTTTTCTTCGTAATATATTATTATGCAAAAGATTTTAAAGAATTTTCGATAAAACCTTTTCTTTAACTAAAGATTCGACAGCCATACATACTAATACACGTTACTCCTTTGCGCGTGGCCTAGCACCTCAGACCCAATCTTTATAGTTTTGTCCTTTTTTTTCTAATTTTTTCCTGGTATTTTTTTTTTTTTTTTGGTGTTTGCTAAATAGTTTTGTCTGTTCATAGAACCACCCTAACACGCAAACCCCCGACATAGAATTGTTTGCATAGAAATTAAAAAACCGGATCTCCAACGTTGGATCTAAAACAATTAGAAAAAAGTCAATAAAAAAATATCCAACGGATAAAACTCCAAAGAACTTTCTCTCTCTCTCTCTCTATTTTTTTCAACTACAAAATAACAGCACAGACTCTAGAGACTCCAACGTGGCATAGCTAGTGATAAGACGTGTTTAAAATTTATATAATCCTGAACCAAATCATTCAATTTCAACTAAATTAACACAATTTGTTCCTTTCCACGGCTCGCCTTCACAAATGATAACACCTCAGACTTATATATGTGAAGGATCTGCACTTCAAGACTACTATTTTAATAGAGGGAACTAAATGTGGATTGTATAGAGTCACATCTTATCAGCAACAACACAAACAGAACAAGATTATTTGAAATTACACTAGACTTAGTAGAGGATTGTGGCATGATCGACTTGAACATCCACATCTATTTGTTATTCATCAAGTTATAAATAGAATGAATAAGGTTTTAAAACCAAACACTATATCTAAACTATGTAATGTATGCCAATTAGGAAATTCATATAAGTTTCCTATTACCAATGTGCATACTCGTTCTACTAATCCCTTTGACATAATCCGTGTCAATATATGGAGGCCTGCTCTTATAAACACTAGACAAAATATGAAATACTTTTTGTTGTTTGTTGATGATTGTTCACAATTTCAAAGAATTTATTTGCTTATCAGTAAGAGCCAAGTAACTTTTTCTTTATTTCATTTTGAAGTAATGGTTCAAAGAAAGTTAAATACCACCATCAAACCACTACAAAGTGATAATGGCATTGAACTTTAAAATTTAGAAACACATTTTTCAGAAAGGGTGTATGAGGAAAATAATATAGTGGAGAGAGAGAATAAGCATATTGTCGGGATTAATTTGTCTATGCTTATGAGATCAGGAGTACTAATGACATATTGAGATTATATCTTCAAAATAACTATTTATATTATCAATATATTACCATCAAAGACCTTAAGGTTTTCAAGTCTTTTTGAAATCTTGTACAAAGCAAAACTTGATCATACGCATCTTAGAATTTTTGGTTGCCTAAGTTTTCCTTATTTGGGACATTTTAATAGCACAAAACTTGAACCAAGGTCATTACTTTGTATCTTCTTGGGCTATACCACTACACCCAAGGGGTTTTGGTGCCTTTAACCCTCTTAAGGAAAATTTTATATCTCTTATCATGTTCGTTTCAATGAAACAAAGTTCCCTTATTTCATTTCAACAACCGCAAATGTTCCTTCTAATTCCAATAGCAGCACAAATGTTCCTTCTCAAGACATAACATCATCATTTTTTGTTTCAATTCTCTTAGAATCTACTCATAAACAAGTGTATAATGCCTTTCTAGAATCTATACCTAACACTATCAATTCTATTAATCAAGCCTCACCACCATGTGACCAACCTACTTCATTTGATGACTTATCTACTTTTTTACCAATTATACCTAACACCAGTTCATCCCTAACATATCTTGATCCTAGCTCTAACTATCATGCACATGATACATATTCATCTAGAACCCTATCAACTTTACCTGATACTACTTTACCACCTATTAGTTTTGGCACTTTGTCACAAGTTACTTTACCATATAGAAACCTTTGTCCCATAATTCTATCAACATTTTTTTAATCCTGATGGCATTAAATTATCAATTGACCTACCTATATATTTTACTGATTCGGCTGCCTCTCCTAGTGTTTTGGTACATACTTTTAATACCAATATTTATCTTTTATCATACTTACATCATTTACTTTCTTCTTCAAACACTCGTAATATGCTTTCAAGAGCTAAGGCTAGTATATTCAAAAATAAAGCTTTTCTCACCCAAATTTTGCCTAAAACATCCTTAGTTAGGGAAGCCTTGCTCATTCCTGAATGAAAACGTGCAATGCAATGTGAGTATGATTCATTAATCCAAAATAGTACTTGGAAACTTGTCCCTCCACTTGAAGATAGCAAGATCATAGCAAAAAATTGAGTGTTTTGCATCAAGCTCAAAATTAATATATCCCTAGACAAGTATAAGTCTAGGGTAGTTACAAAGAGGTTTTACCAAAGTGAAGGATTAAACTATACAAAAACCTTTTCTCCAGTGGTAAAACCTACCACAATTTGTGTTTTGCTAAGTTTAGCTCTTTCTCAAGGTTGGCTTATACAACATCTAGATGTTAGTACAACATTTCTTAATAGAGATATTGTTGAAGAAGTCTACATAGCTTAGCTTAAGGGTTTTGAAAGTAAAAATTTACTACCTATGTTTGTAGGCTTAAGAAAAACATTTATGGCCTAAAAGAGGCTCCATAAGCTTGGTATCTCAAGTTAAGTTGTTATCTAATGAATGAGGCTTTTTATATACCAATTCAAATGCATCTATGATTATCTATAATAACAATGGAATATTTGTAATGCTTTTCATTTATGTTAATGATATGTTGGTGATGAAAGATAATACTGACTTCATTAATAATCTAATTGTAAGGTTAAATTCAGTTTTATCCCTTAAAGATTTAGGTGAGTTAAGTTACTTCTTAGGACTAGATGTTACACAAATTATTGAAGGACTTCATTTGGCACAAAATAAGTACATCCACAACCCCTTAAAGAAGGCTCAATTAAATTACTCCAAGCTAGTTTCTACACCTATACAGGCTAAAATAACACTCATTAAGCAAGATGACACTTAATGATTGATGCAACCTTGTATGGTACTATAATTAGAGCTTTAAAATATTGCACTTTAACAAGGCCTCAAATAAGCTACTCAATGGTCAAGTTATATTAGTAGTTATATGATCATACTAAAGTACATTAGGTGGTTGCAAAAATGTTGTTGACATACCTTCATAGAACTCCTAACCATGGCCTAATGTTATACAAATCACAGTCACTTGCAATCAACACTTAAACAAATGCAAATTGGGCATTTTTCATGATGATATAAGATCAATATAATGTTATATATTGTGTTTATCTTGATCATTCACTAATATTCTGGAAAACATAAAGTTTTTGCAAGATCATCAATTGAACTTGAATTTAGATATCTCACTCATACTGTTGGTGAAGTGATTTGGGTTCAAAAGTTATTACTAAATTGAATGTGACATTGCAAGATAGTCCTATCATCTATTGTGATAATATTAGTATGTGTTATCTTGCCAAAAATCCAATATTCCATACTCGTATTAAACATATAGAAATTGACTTCTACTTCATTAGAGAAAAACTAATTGCTGGCCTAATTCTGATTGAGTATACACCTATCCAAGAACAAACCGCTGATATTATGACTAAAGCACTTCCTCATAGAAGATTTCATAAATTGAAAAGTAAGCTCACAGTCATGGAAAGACCACAAGCTTATGAGTGGCTGTTAGATATAAGATTTCTATACACCATAAGTAGTGAAGTAACACCCATAATGCATGATGATTAAAGTATTGTTATAACTATTGTGAAGTTTTTTAGAACACCCATTTGCATAATCAGAGCCCTTGTAAGGTTGCTAGATTTTTTTCTTATGTCTTGATTATTCTAATTACGTGGAATAAGTACGCAAGTATATATATAACAAAAAAGAAATATAATGATAAGAAAAAATCATTTCAACAAATATTATGTTATTATAAACTAATTTTAAAACTAAAAAAATAAAGATCAATTTGTTGTGTTTTTGGAAAGAAAAATTAAAAGAACTAAAAGTAAATAGCAAGTAATTAATTAATTTAAAATTATCAACTAAGAAGATATTTGAGAAAATATATAGGAATACTTTATCTCTCAATTTTTTAAGTATGTGAATAACTAAAATCCTCCCAATATAATTACTAATCATTTACATGATCAATTTAATCTAACCTAGCATGTATTTCTCTATTAAGTAAACAACACATCATATATTAATTAATCTAATCACACTCTCATGTAAATTAAATTTCATATTGCTATTTAACTTTATCAACTATGGATCGCAGACATAAGAATCATACACATTTTTCTATAAACTATGCATGTAATTTAATCAAGACAAACAATTAAATAATTATCTCAAATATATTTAATTATCTCTATAGATCAATTGTATCTAAATAATTAATAGCATAAAAATCAGATTAAATAATATCATTAAATTGAAATTATAATTGGGTTAAAAATATTAGATCATTATATATATAAAAATTGAGTTTATAGGACCCTTAAATTAATATATTAGCTAGGCATAACTAAGTTCATAAATCTTATATTGTTCAATAAGAAAGACATACAAATTAATAAAGTAAGGAGAAAAAGAATAAATATAATCAATCATTTGAATTGTAACACTAATTTTCTTTTGAATATTTACCATATTGTATGTCCTCTTCAACTTCTCTCTCTTCTTGCCACCAAAAACTACTAAAACAATTGCAAAAATTGACTTGTAGGGTTTCTATTGAAATTAGGAGGTTAAATCTGACTCAAATGGAATTTGGACAATCATATCAGCTTTAAATCAAATGTTGAGATAAAAAAAAGAAAAATTAAACAATACTAGCCAATTATATCGTGACATGTAACAAGTAAGGAGCATGAAACAAATCAATACACAAACGTGTGGCGAGACAAAATGGTGCTAGTCAACACATGCTAAGTCAGCAACATGTGCCGTTCTGATGGATCGAATGGGCAAATCCTATGACAATGCATGCTTGTTCGTTAAATGCTCAACAAAATTCAGAGTAAAGGTCACAGTAACATGTGGCAACGACTACGTCAATTGGTACACATGATGTGCTTCGATTGGCTTCTCTTCACTTGTATGACATCTATGTGGCAATAACTGCGTCAACTGATACACGTGGTATGCTACGATTGACTCCTCTTCATTTGCGTGGCATCTACATATGTTATTTTGATTGATTTTGCATTAAAAAAATTATAAAAAAGACATAAAAATTAAAAAAAAAATTCATTCTCTTTTACTAAAATATTATATTTTAGTATTTTTTTTATCTTAAAAATACACTTATTAAATAAAACGAACAAATATTAAATAAAAAAGTATATCAATGATTCTATTTTTATTAAATTATAACGTTGACACTATCTGTTAACACTTATTACTCTACTTATAGCAACCATAAAAGCATTCTATATCTCACATATGATAATAAAAATTTTATTATCAGGTTTTCTTTTGTTTCACATCTATTTCCTCCCTTTTTCTTTCTACAATTGCTTCGATTAACAATAGTCGCTAAATTTTGTATTTCTTTGCTGTATTAATAATAAATTTCGTATTTATAGGTCTTGCTGTTTTCTTTATCATTGTAATACTAATGCAATTGTACCAATTGTAATACTAATAATCTATACAGACCCTTTTGGTACAATGATATAATTAATAAATTAAATTATTAGGAAATTGGAAACTAATATTGCTGTCCATATTACACTTGAGAGTACTTTTTTCTTTTTTATTTTTTTGATTTTCACATTTTAATATTGTTTCAATTTAGTTTAGTTTTAATACACTTAAATCTAAAAATTGGAAAGAAATATAATTATTTGTGATAATAATAATTTAAGTTATAACAATATCATTATCTTAAAAAAAAACTTTAATATCATAAAAAATTTGTACCCACTTATTGTGCTATGTGTCAATTTTTTTTCTTTTTGAAAATTATAAACAATATTAATTTTTGTGATTGAGATGACACATGATATAATATAAAGTGTATGTGTTGAAAAATAAATATAAATTTACGTATCATTTACATTTATCTTAAAAGTAAGGAGAAAATTGTTAATATCAAATAAATTTACTCTTAATTATTTATTCATACTTTTTATATAGTATAATATGTTAAAATTATTTAAAAATTAAAAAAATAATTTATTTTTTAAATATTATTAACATGTATAGTATTAAAAATACGCGATTGCATCTTTATGTAATCATATCATTCCTCAAATAGCAATTTCATTTTTTTCTCAAATTGAAAGCAGTTATCAATTTATGTGGTAAACCATAATTGAATGATAAAAGTGGATCCATCTCTTTCATCTTATCACACTATGTTATCCAAATTGATAACTCATTAAAAACAGATAACTTAAAAAAATATATTAACTTGAAACTACACCAACAGTAACCCTTAATAACCATTTTATATATTTTTATTATTAAAAAAATTTAATATATTATTTTATTTTAAATTTATATATAATTATCTAAATTTATTTAATATTAAATATAATTTAATTAAATCATATTTAATACTATTAAGATATTATTTTTATTATTATAAATTTAACGTGTATTATTTTTTAAAAAATTCAAATTCTTAAATACAACTGTTGTATGCTATCCATTCATCTAAGTTAATTTTATCTGAAATTAATACTTATCTTCTTTTTAAATTAATATTTATTTTTATTAGTATGCATAAGTAGTCTATGATATGGTTTGTTTTAATTTTGGAAAAAAAATTAGATTAGATTGTTTGATTTATAAAATCGTTATTTTAGTACGATTTGATCCAATTTTTCAATTTCGTACGATTTTTGAAAATCTTAATGAGAAATAATATGAAAATTTTAATATATTATTAAATCGATACGATGTAGTTTGATCGATTTAAAAATTAATATAATCGAATTAAAATGTTTGATTTATAAAATCGTTCGATTTAATCTAATTTGATTTGATTTGATTTATATATACTCCTATGCATGAGATCATAAATTTGAACTTTGTGTTAAATATATTTTCATTTATATATTCGATGATAATAATTAATCTTATTTTAGATTAAAAATATGATAGATATATGATTTATTCAAATTTATACAACTTAACTGATGTAACCAGATTATATGACTACTGTTTCCTGGGGAAAGTTTTTACGGAGGAAAAAAAACCATCATACGAAAGGGTTACAGGCCACAAGATTTATTTTTTTTCTTCGTAATATATTATTATGCAAAAGATTTTAAAGAATTTTCGATAAAACCTTTTCTTTAACTAAAGATTCGACAGCCATACATACTAATACACGCTACTCCTTTGCGCGTGGCCTAGCACCTCAGACCCAATCTTTATAGTTTTGTCCTTTTTTTTCTAATTTTTTCCTGGTATTTTTTTTTTTTTTTTGGTGTTTGCTAAATAGTTTTGTCTGTTCATAGAACCACCCTAACACGCAAACCCCCGACATAGAATTGTTTGCATAGAAATTAAAAAACCGGATCTCCAACGTTGGATCTAAAACAATTAGAAAAAAGTCAATAAAAAAATATCCAACGGATAAAACTCCAAAGAACTTTCTCTCTCTCTCTCTCTATTTTTTTCAACTACAAAATAACAGCACAGACTCTAGAGACTCCAACGTGGCATAGCTAGTGATAAGACGTGTTTAAAATTTATATAATCCTGAACCAAATCATTCAATTTCAACTAAATTAACACAATTTGTTCCTTTCCACGGCTCGCCTTCACAAATGATAAAACCAATAATTAAAAAAAAAAAAAAAACTAGTTTAATTATTAATATTAAAAATTAAACCACTCAATTTATATAAATATTATTTTAATTTTTAAATAATAATTTTATTAAAAAAAAATTTACTTGTACGTTGGTATTCATGTAATAGGATTCCTTTTCAATCAAATTTTATTCTTTAATCCCTAACTGTTTTCAAACCCAAATTAGTAAACGAGACGCATACTATAATAGTTAGTTATACGAATCTATTATCTCCATCGACGTATGCGATTTGTTGCCGTATCTTCATTGGGATTTCTCCATTGTGAAATAATTGTTTACATCCTAAATTTAATAGATTATTAAACCATAGAATTCAATGCAATGATTATTTAATTATTAAAATAAATTTAATTAAAAATTTAACAATAAAAAAAACCAAAATACAAAAAGAAAAAGGACTTATATAAACAAATTAATCTAGCTTAATTTAAAAGATTTGGGATGTATTGGTTTAATTTTATAATATATATATTAGATCCATATGCATTATATATCAAAATTGTTTTAAAATAAATAAATTTTTAATTTTTAAAGTTTTTTTCATATGAATTATACAATAAAAAATATGAGTATAGATACATATATATTTATGTATACTTAAAATTTATATTATTTTTGTCTAAATTGTGGTGTAAAACAATAATTTTGTTCAAATTAAAGAAGTGAGAATAGAATTGGAAAATTTTGATACAACTTACAATATGAATCTAAGACTTTTAAATAAATTTGAATTGAGATTAATTAAGTTGAATCATAAATACATCAATTATATACGATCTATTTAATAGATTAAATTATAACCCACGAATTTCATAAACAAAAAAGTCATTTAAATAATATTTCTTAAGATAATCATAATCATATCGATTTATTTATTAAATAAATTAAATTAAATTCATCCGTTAAAATAAATAGATTTAATATTAATCAATTTATTTATTAAATAAATTAAAATTAAAATTAAATGAGTGGAGACAAACATAACCAACTCACTCTTTGAAACTTAGGTATCAAAAGAAAACAGAGCATCATAGTAGAGGAGACTTGAGGGAAAATTATTAGTTGGTTTCGGTGGGTCACGTATTATAGTGATATGTAAGTCCACAATTGATATATATTTTTATTAATATTTTTAAAAAAATTAATTCAATATTAATGTTATTTAAATAGTTTCAATGTTAAAAATTATGAATAAAAAAAAGTATTAAAAATATAAACTACTTTAATAAATTAAGATAATAAAAATAATAATTTTAAAAAATATAAATATTAAATTAAAACTTTTTAAAACAATAAATAAAAATTGATACTAATTGTTAAATTTTAGCAGTTTTATATTACCAAACTCGGTATTGATAGGTACAAAAGAACAATAAAATGTATCAGCCAAAGAAAATGAGTGTTTTTTAAACTTTACGTGTTTTAGATGGCGTGAGCATGATCACGCCAAATTTGGTGCAAGACTGAGGTCGTTTATCACGTGATACGAGGGATTGACACGTGTCTAATAATTTCAGCCGACAAGGACAAGCTTGTAGATACAAGAGCATTTAAAGAAAAAGGAGAAAAAAAGCAGTTGCGGGGAGAATTAAAGGTCATTCTGATTGGTTGCCTTCTTGACTTGTCAATACGTGGGACCCAATAATTTGTGGGATTACACGCCTTTTATGAAATGGAAAAGTAAAATGGATCGAGGTGTGTGAGGTTTTGATTGGATTGATATTATCGAATCTTTCGAAACTAAAATAAAATTAGGATGAGATTTTTAATACTTTTTACATTATTATTTTCATAAAATATTTATTATTAATTTTTAAAATTAATAATAAATATGTTTAATAATTTTAATTGATATAAAATAAATATATTAAACATTTTAATAATTTTTAATAATTTTTAAATTAAATAATAAAATAAAATTTGATAATAACCCACCCTCAAACTATTGATTTAATATTTTCATTTTTTAAATAATTTTTTATATTATTAAATTATCACATTTATTAAGTAAATAATTGTTTATATTATTAAATTTTAAATATAGTTATAAAATTATTATAAAAAATTATTTTTTTGTTATTATACAATTGAATTTTATAAATATTAAAAAAATACAATAGAACTTAATTAGTTAAAATAAATAAATAACAATTTAAATATATGTTTATTTATTTTTGTAATATTTTTAATTTAATAGTATAAAATAATAAAATAAAATTTGGTAGTATTTTATAACAATTTGAGGATAAAAAATCTATTTACCTCATTTAGTGTAAATTAAAAAGTAAAAATAAAAAAATTAAAGTCATGTTAATTTAAAGTAAAAATTTATTATTTATTTTCTCTTATAATATAATATAATTAGTCTCAGAATAAAATAGAAAAATTTACGTCTTGGTGGAGTATAAGATAATGCGATGCTATATTAATCGTTGTTTTAAAAAATAATGAGTAGATTATTGATTGGTCTTAGAACATTACTTATATGATACTAAATGTTAATTAAAAAAAGTTAATTATAAATTCTTTTTAAAATATAATTATTTATTATCTATTATCTATTATAAAAATTATTAATAAAATTAATAGATAATACTACCTTATTTATTTTTATATTAATAAATAATTTAATGTATGCTGTTGTATTTTTTTTTAAAGAATATTACACTTATTTTTCATATCTTCAACTTGAATCACAAACATTATTAAAATTTATGACCAATAAATAATTTATCTTTCAAAATAAATAACACACCATTGTATTCACATACTATATTACATATGCATAAATAATTTGTTAAAAACATGGCTTATAATGTGAAAAAAACTTTTAGAAAAAATGTTAACAATAGATAATTAAAATTTGATTATTAATTAAAATCTATCAATTTTTTTTAAATAATTACAATAGATTGAAAATAATTATTATAATATTAAAACTTTTATTAATCTAAATTTAGCGTATTAATATTTTTTATATATATATATAATACACTTTTAATATTAAACACACAACATTTTAAATAATAATGAGACTATATTTTATTTATTCTTATATTTATATCTTTTATTTTATTTTAAAATACTTGTTAAATAAGTAAAATAAATAAATATTAATATTTAAATTAAGTATTATATTAATATGTTAATTTTTTAAATTAAATATATTATAAATAAAAAACTTAGTTAAAATGTAGAAAAATATTACACACTAATAAACATAATAATTATATCTAAGTTTATTCGATACATAATTGAATAAACTTAAAATTGTTAGTATAATTATCCCCTCATACAGCACACATCCCCATTGGTGAGAGTTTATTAGAAATGAACGGTGAGATTTATGATCTGTGTAACATACTTAGTTTTCCTGACTCGGAATTTAGATCAATGGTAGGAAACAAAGAAGATGCATGCTATAGCTATGAATTGACGCTATGTGAAAACTTTTGAAAAACAGGCAAAACAGCTTTAGTCATTTTTTAAAAGCATATATATTTTTAAAATAAAAACTTATGTAATTATATAATAATATATTAGTTTAATAATTTTTGAATCCTATAATTTAACGAATTTAGTTCGATTAGTAGAATTAAGTGCATAATTCAAGTTTTATTTCTTCAATTTTATAATGTTTGAAAATGTGTTAAAGTTGTTCCAGTTCAATAAGAAGGCTACGACAAACAATTAAGAAAAAAAAATTGTCCCTAAAATCAAGTTTTGTTTTCATTATTATTTAACAAAGTAAATAAAATTTACACTAAATTGATTAAGTTTGTAAAATAATAGTAACTAATGTGTTTGATAAAAAAATTTCAAAAATAAACTATTAATTTTTAAAAATAATAAAACTATGACTACCTTAACCCTTTTAAAGATATTATTCAAAAATAATTTAACATAAACATACAGCCTTAAGTATTATATCCCTTTTTAGTTTTTTTAAAAATAAAATATTCACTTAAAAATCTGTATTAAATAGAACCTTATTTTCTGCTATGTTTGCAAATTTTTTTATGTTTTAACTTTTAGAAGTATTTTATTTTTATTTTTTCATAAAATCTTTATTTTTCAGATTGCCTTATTTTACTATATTTTATTATTTTTTTTCATTTTATATATTTTTTAATTTTAATAACCATTGAGTATAAACAAATAATTTTGGATAGATGTTTATCAAAAGTTATCTTTAGTGTTTGTAACTAATTAATATGTATTCATATGTTAGAAAGATATAAATGGTATAAATATTTTTAAACATATATTTATTTTATTATTTTTTGCTTGTAGTTTTTCGAGCATATATATGTAATTTACAATATGTTGGAGGTAGGGTACGGGGTGTGAGTTATTTTAATCAGTTGAGTAAGTGGATAATTTAAAAAATTAAAGGGAAGAAATAAGGTTAAGTATACATTATTGAGTGAGTTTTAATCATTATTTTTTGTTGAACTACGTTTCTAAATATTATGATATTTTACGTTAATTCTAGTCTCTTTAACTTTTTCTTAATATTTTACCAATTTTTTTAATTTAATAATTTTAGTTTAAATTTAATTATAATGAAATAAATATCTTAAACTTTAAGTATTAAAAGACTAAATAATACAAATATTTTTTTAACACGTTGATTTTCAAATTTACAATGCAATAATTTAGTACAAATTAAATGTGTTATAATTAAAAACATAGTAAACATAATATTAAAAAAATTAATGACTAAATTTTAAATTCTACCAAAATTTAAGTAGTAATAATATAATTTAGCCAATAATATAAATAAATTAAATGAATTGATCTTAAAAATAAAAAAATATCCATTGATAATGATTAATTATTAGACAAAATTATATTCAGAGGTTATCAGGGCTGATTGTTATGTGACACTCGGTATATTCATGAGCAGCGTATGAAAATGCTCTTGTGATATAGCTTCTATGACATCTAGCATTAATTAGATAATTGCTTAGATATTTTCTCGAGGTTGTTAGTTAGTTAGATGTGCATTGTACTGTATCAACATGTAAAGCCCTTCTTGCATTGTATCTTGAATAATAGAATTCATTTTCGTTCTTGATTTTTCTGTTGCTTTAGTTATGTATAAGTATAAATTAATTGAATTAAATATAAAATAAATAAATTAAAGACATCGAAAATAAGTAAAGTAAAAATCTTACTTTCAACCATTGAAATTGTTGTTAAAACTCTAAACTGATCAAAATTGAATTACTTAGAAACTTCTAAGCTTTTAACAACACTCAAATAGATGTTGTATTGTTCTGAAATTGTGTGTTGAGCTTAAGGATCATAATACCTCATTTATAGTCATATTTTCCATCAAAGCATTGGCACCGTTACCAGCTCAAGCCATAACCGACGAGTTCTTCAATGACATAAATGTTTAGACAATTAGATGACCCGTTAAACAAAAACAAAAATAAAAATTGAAATTGGAGAGCAACGGATCTGTTACATTCTCACACTTGGTCCAAATGTTCAACTTAATCTCATCGATTATCCTTCTTAAGAAATAAACACATGAATCATGGCGATAAGTCCTCAAAGAACGAGTATTATCTTCCATGTATTACAATGTATTTAGTTTCTCAAGTATTACATTTATGTGGTAACAAAACTTAACGAATAAATCATATATTTATTCTTTGTCTTTTACAAAATGGAACCGATTCCCATTTTCTCTACATGATCCTTAAATTTCAGTGGTGGCATGTCTTTAGTCAAAAGATCAGCAGTCATCAACTCAGTGCTAACGTGTTCAATGATCACTTTTTTTTCTTAACAAGTTCTCTTATGGCCAAGTACGCTAGAGATAGAGATAGAGTCAACTATGCTAAGCCCAAAAATGAAACTCTTCAACTATACACCATGTGATGTGGCCTCAAAACATGACACGAACTCGGCCTCCATAATGGAAGTAGTAATAAAGGATTGCTTTGCACTCCTCAAAGACATGGCTCTACCGGCAAGCATGAAAATGTAACCAGATATTAATTTGCGTGAATCAACACAACCAACGAAGTCCAAATCAGAGTAGCCAATTACTTTCAAATCGTCAATTCATCTATACATGAACATATAGTCCTTGGTTCCTTGAAGGTACCTCATTACTTTCGTTGCTGCTCTCAAATGGTCCAAACCTGGATTACTCTAATATCGTCCCAATATTCCAACAACAAATGTAATGTCAGGCCTTGTGCAAACCTGAGCATACATCAGGCTTCCGACAGCAGAAGCATATGTAATGTTCTTCATTTGTTCTCTTTCAAAATCATTCTTTAGGTATTGATCCAAATTGAACTTATGACCCTTCATAACGAGAGCAACACTTGGTGAATAATCTTTCATCTAAAATATCTCTAAAACTTTATTGATATAGGTTTCTTGAGATAAAATTAAGATGCCTCGAAGTCTATCTCTATGGATCTTAATGCCAATGACATAAGATGCCTCACTCATATCCTTCTTATCAAAATTTTTAGAAAGGAATTGTTTTACCTCATGTAGCAAGCCCTTATCATTGGATGGAAGAAAAATATCATCCATATATAACACCAAAAAACAAATCTTACTCCCACTAACCTTTTGGTATATATATTGATCCATGACGTTCTTTTCAAAACCAAATGAAGTGATGATATTATGGAAGTTCAAATAACATTGATAGGAAGCTTGTTTTAATCCATACATGGATTCATTAAACTTAGAAACCAAATGCTCACCATCACTAGAGAAGAATACTTCAAGTTGTTTCATATAAACCTCTTCCTCTAGGTTACCATTAAGGAAATCTGTTTTCATATCCATTTAATGCAAATCCAAATCAAAATGGGCAACCAATGCTATGATTACATGAAGTAAATCTTTCTTAGATATAGAAGAGAATGTCTCTATATAGTCGATTCCTTCTCTTTGAGTGAATCTTTTGGCAACGAGTCTTGCCTTATGTCTTTCAATGTTGTCTTATGAGTATTTCTTTGTCTTGAAAATTCATTTACATCCAATGGCTTTTACATCATCAGGAAACTTGATGAGATCCCAGAATCAGTTAGACATCATAGAATCCATCTCTTCTTTTATGGCAAGTTCGAAACCTTAGAACTCATGGCTTGTGAAAATATCTCAGGATCATTTTTGGCTCCAACATTATAGTCAAACTCTTATAGATACACAACATAATCAATATGAATCTCAAATTTCCTTACTCTAATAGATCTTCTAAATGTTGCTTAAAAATTCTCCTAAGGAGCATGATCATATTATTCAACTGGTTATTCAACATTCGTTTGTACTCGAGGCGTGTTATTAACAAAAACGACCAATCTATTACTTGAAGTGGCATACTGAGCGTCTGAATGATCTTTCTCAGGACCAATGCCCTGAGATCGATCACTCTAACTAATCAAATCATTCTTAAGAAAATTTTCATTTCTTGATTCCATAAACTTAGTGCTATGAGATGGACAATAAAATCTATATCCCTTAGATCTTTTGACATATCCAACGAAATACCCACTAATGATCCTTGGGTCTAACTTATTCTCTTATGAATTATAAATCATTACTTCAGATGAGCATCCCCAAACGCACATATGTCGCAAACTTAGTTTCCAACCTTTCCATAATTCAAATGATGACTTTGAGACAGTCTTAGTTAGAAATCGGTTTAATATATACATAGTCATCTTTAAAGCGTTAGTCCATAAAGATTTAGGAAGATTGGAGTAGCTAAGCATACTCCGTACCATGTCCAATAATTTTTTATTTCACCTTTCTACTACATCATTCTAGTCTGGTGAACGAGGCATAATGTATTGGAAAACTATCACATACTCTTTGAAAAAACTTAGCAAATAAACCTAGCACTTCCTAAGCATTGACTTTATAGGGGAAATGTTAGACAAAATTGTATTTAGAAGTTATCAGGCTTAAATGTTATGTAACAATTAGTATATTCATGTGTAGCTTAAAAATACAATATTCTTGTAATATAACTTTTATGACAACTAGCATTAGTTAGATAATTTCTTAAATATTTTCTTGAACTTGTTAGTTAGTTAGACTTGCATTGCATTATATAAACATGGGAAGTCCTTCCTATATTGTATCTTGAATGGTAGAATTCATTTCCCTTCTTTATTTTTGTGTTACTTTCCTTATGCATTATTGATGTAGTAGTTCTTTCATTAATCTAAACACCTTTTTTTTGTTCTCATTTTCTTGTATCATAGTGATAATTTTTTTTAATAAATGTTCTAACAAACCTACAATATTTATCAAAACTCAAAAGTTTTCACTTTCCATCAAAGTTTAGCATATTTGATATTTTGATATTTATTTCTTAATTATTTTAAAATTGAAAGTAATAAAAATGAATTATTACATGATAATTTAAGTTATAACGTATATTAGATTTATTTTTTGTACTTAGTATGGAGTATAGAAAAAAACATGAAGAGACAACAGACAAACAAGTAATTAATCGTTCCATCATATAAAATTTTAGAAACAACAATATGAAAAGAGATGGATCACCACATACAATGCCCGAACCCATTAGGGGATAAATAATGCCTCTAAAATTTTGCAAAGAAAAAGAAACTCGTGTTTTGAACTATACAAGGGTATAAGTTAGTGTTAGATATATTAATTTATTTTTTTTGTTTGTATTTTGTTAGTTATTAATCATTACCTCAAAATAACATTTGATTATTAACATTTTAAAATTTAATAATTTTCATGAATATATTAAGAATTAAATTACATTTTCGTGAAAATATTAAGATTCAAATTCAATTAAATTTGAATAAAACTATTAAATTTTAGAAACTTATAGACTTAATTTTATGTTTTAAAAAGTTAGCGATGAAAATATGTTTTGATGTAAAGATTAGTGACCAATATATTAGAAAACATTTTTCTAATAAACATTTTTAAAATTTATTTTATTTTATGTGGATATTTTAATTATCAATATTATTTAATTAAAAATATTTATTTAAATTAATATTTAATTTTTTTATTATTTTCTTACATTTTAAAAATAAAAAAATATTTATTTTAAATTTGAGATAAAAGAATAAAAAATAACACAGTTTTAAAATTAAAAGTTAAGTTGACATAAAATGTTTAATACAATTTATATCCACACATTTTAATAGATTAGAATTTAAGACAAACATCTAGTTAGGTATTCAAACTTGTACCAATTCTACCTAAAATTATTTTATCTACCAAAAAATATTCATATTTTTATTTTGATTAAATATAACTACTTAATTGAGAATAAGGCTTTCCGTCTTAAGTGTATTATCACTAATAATTTGATGTTAACTATAATTAAGCGCATTAATTAGTGATAATACTTTTACGGAAACAACCTTAATCCTAACCATATATTTATATTTAATCAAAATAAAATTATAGATATTTTTTATATAAAATAATTTAAATAATTTTATTTAAAATTAGTATAAATTTAAATGTTTTTGTAAATATTTACCTTTAAATTTATATATAATTATATAATTTTTATTTGATACATATCGGCCAAACACACAACAGCAAAGAAATTATACCATCGTGCTATTTAATACCAGGTAGCCAACATGCGTTTGGAGTCATATCCGTACGGACATGTAAAAATGGGCTGTTTAGCAAAATAAAATATTGATTAAATTAAATTTTATAGCAATAAATATTATAAAAACTCATTTTATTATTATTATAATAATAACTTCTCAATAATAATTTTCTTTTAATAGTGACACTTAAATATGATTAATTATAATAATTTTATCTTTTAATAGTGACACTTAAATATAGTTAATTATTTATAATTTTTTTTGTAATAATATAAAAAATAATTATGATAATATTAGTACTAAAATTTTATTGTTAGAGAAATTATAAAATTAACCTTACAAGATTTCACTCAAATAATTATAAAGATAAGCCATATGAAGGATTTTACTATTAACATTTTTCAATCTTTTTTTCGTAAAAATGGAGGATTGTACCAAAAAATCTATTTAGTCTCTAATCTTTATAATATATATATATATATAATAAATTAAAATTGATGATATATTTATCCTAAATTTAAAATTTAATGGTATAAAACTCTATCTACTATATCTATAAAATAAAATATATATTTTTAAGAAAATATTAGCACTATAAATATCATTATCTTGTATATAATTTCAGTAATATTTAAGTATGAATGAAGAACTTCTGCTGCTATCAAATACATTCAATCCATAAAATTACGAGTAGAAGCAATTAGCGTCGTGGGCCAGCAAGATTAATCGAACAATGCATATGGGAGCCCATATTGCTTAAATTAGTGCAACCAATTCAAAAGGTGAGGCCATCATAAGGGGCCCTCTTTTTCTTTTTCATTGACTCTCCCTTGAGGGTAATTGTTTGTTTTGTTTTTACTATGTTTAATAAAATCAACTATAACGTTTTTAATCTAAATTTTAGATTTAGAATGAAATATTTTTACATAAATTTATTTTAATGTATATAATTTAGACATATTTTTGTTTTTATTTTGATGCGTTTTTCTTTATACATATAACTTATAAAATTTATTACTTTATATGTTGAAGATTATGGTAATATGGTTAAGATGCTTTTACTATAGAATGTTTATATGTTATAACTTGATTAGGTATTTGTGTTCTCCACTTAAAATTGATTATATAAATTTAGAGAGAATTGCTAAATATAAATTTACACTTATTTTAATATATATAATATGGTGAGTTAAGTGATAAATTTTTTAAGCCATATATATATATATATAAATTTACATTTATTTTAATATATATAATATGGTGAGTTAAGTGATAAAATTTTCATTAAAAATAGATAAATCTATTATTTACAAATTTACTTTGACACATATCATGCTATAAATAATAGAAACATAAATATATGTAAAAATTTATGTTTATTTAAAATTATTCAAATTTAATTAAATGGTGAAATAAAACTTATTTCAAGAGAAATTTTCTTTGATAAATGCTCCCATGAACAAATCATAACATTTTTTTAAATGAAAGGTTGTATTTCATATGCCTTAGTAGATGTATTGACATATTTTAATTAAGTTATCATCTCATCAGCACTCATTTCATCTAATTTTTTAATTATGAGTATTATTAAATATGATATAGTGTCATAAAAGTATAATAAATTAAGTTATTTGATTATTTAATCATTCGGATTAGAAACAATGTTATTGAGTACTTTAGTTTTGTAAAAATAATCAATTAAATGATAAATTATATTATTTTAATGATTTTTTTATTTAAAATATTATTACTTTATATCAAATAATTAAAATACGAGTCGTTAACAAAAATAAAAATAAAGTGTAATATGAAATATTTTTAAAAATAAATAATAATAAAATTCAAACAAAAATTTATTTAAATATATTTTTTAATTTTTTTAAAAAATTAAAAATTATTAAAATAGTGAAAATTAACGCATATCAAAAAATGAATATTTTGTAAATTTTATTTTATAATTATTAAGTATTTGTGTGTTTAATTGCATCTAATTACTTCATAGAAAAATAATAATATTTTAATATAAAAATTATTAAAATAATATAATTTGTCTTTAATTGATTATTTTTATAAAGCTAAGAACTAAATAATACCATTTTTAATCTAAGAGATTAAATGGTACAAATGACTTAATGAACTAAATGACACTTTTTAATCTAAGAAACTAAATAACACAAATGACTTAATATAAAAGACTTCTATGACATTTTTTTTCTATTAAATATATAGAAAATAAATATCAACAAAATCTATTAATATGTTTGTTGTTAGAATTTGAATAAATAAAAGACTAGATGAAATATGTGACATACATCTAAGTCGTTATACAAATATTAGGAGCTAAAGAAGTCATATTATCATTTGCAGCATTACCCACTTAATATATATGAGAATAATAAGGCTTTATATGAACAACTTTCTTTAAATAGTCCGCCCAAACATAGTTACACATCCATAATACAAGAGTAACTCAGTCTACCTAAAATTGTTAGTATACATCACCGTATGAATTGTCTTTACATGTTTCTCAAAATCATATGAGATTCCAAGTAAGATGCATAAATATTCCTTAACAAATGATATTCAGGTTCGAAAAACACTCCTACATCGCTTAGTGATTCAAAATGAACACTATTTATGTTGGTTTTTATCCGATTTAAATGTGACACTCTCTAAATAATTAATCTTTATAATTCATGAAATCTGTTGTGAAACACTATGTATTCACATATGTATGAGCACTTAAAGTTTATGTATTATATTTCACATGAATCCGTAACATGTTTTACTAATAATTTAGTTTGACAAATAAAAAACTCAACATCATTTATCTATTCTCAAATTTATAATCATTTATAGCTATTTATAATATCTAAATAATAGAAACAATCATTATTTTTTTATAAATTATCAAGTTAAAATACAAAATCAATTGTGATTGTGATTATTCATACATTAATGATGAAAGAGTTAGCTATTCATATATAAAAGAATAGCATAAAAGATCCCAAAGTACAGATGCAAAATGAAAGGTAAAAAAAAGATGAAAGATAAGTCACATAAGAAGTAGTAGCTGAATAGTGCGATATGATAAAAAAGATCAAAATGAGGATATGAAATGGATACGAATGATTTTGCTCTTTCGTTCCCCCATTCTTAGGTAATGAATCATATCCAGGCGTGTTGAATCGTAAGTCTAGTTGATAATGAATAGTACCATTTTTCTTGAATGTAATACCATTGTAGAATCATTTTTTTTTCTAGATTGGTACCTGTATCAGGGCCTATAATCATTAATGATTTTTAGTATGCACAATTAATTAGTTGCAAGCACTTGTCACTGTGAAAAATAAAAAAAAAATTTAAAATATAAAATAAGTGATACTATCAACAACGTAACACATTTGATAGAAGATCATATATAACAAAATTGTAACTTTAATGATGCATGATAGTTTTAATCTGATTTATATATTTTATTTTTATAATTTTTTAAGTAGTTTTTATTAATTTTGTAATTTAAAAATATGATTAATTAAATCAATTTTTTTAAAATTTAAGATTTTTTTAGGATAAAATAAAAATTATATATTTTATTAATAAAAAATAAAAACTCAACAGCACCCACCCCTCACTCTTTACTATTTCTTTCTCTCATCCCATCTCTACTCTTTCTCTCTCTATCTTATTTTCTCTTTCTATCTTCCCTTATCATTGTTTTATTAATAAAAAGTAAAAATAAAAATGAGAGAGTAAATAAAAGAGAGGGAGATTTTTTTAATGTTTTTTATTAATAAAATATATAACTTATATTTTATCTTTAAAAAAATTTAAATTTTTGATTTAATAATTTTAAATTACAAGAATAATTTTTGATAACTTGAATACATTTATAAATGAGATATATATACAATATGTTTATTTAATAAAAATAGGTAGTAACAAAAAAAAACTATAATTTAAAATATACTATTATGTTATTTAATCATTTTTGTTCCATAATTAAGATTTATTCTCTTTCTATTTCATATGATTTGATTTTCATTGCTAAATTTTAAGATTTTATAAATATTATTAATGTAGGTGTAATTTTTTTTTAAATTCTATTAATTGATTAACTTTAATAATATTTGTAAAATTTAATAAAAAATTGATAATATTTTTAGAACAATATCAATTAATCACATTTTATTACGTTAAAAACAAAAAGAGGTCACAATTTACATTTTAAAATATAGTTCACCTGATTTTCAACATGAATGACTGATACGTTTATAATCATATTAAGTCCCATTAACGTCAGAAACTTTTAAATTTATTTAACTGTTCATTTTCCATATATATATATATACCATCATCATCGTCATTATTATTACTATTGTTTTTACAGATAGTGATAGAAAACATTAATGAATTAAAGTTTCTGAATTGGTAAAAAAAGCAAAATTAAAGTCTTTTGGGTACCTTTCAGGGTTGCTACGTTGTAGCAAAGACTATATATATATTTAAGTTAGTTTTACCTTTTTGTAGGAGTAAAAAGGTTTATTTATTATTTTTACATATATACTATTTTTATTCTATTTACATGTACCTTGGTCAACTAATTTATTCACTTAATATATACCACATCATTTTCTCTCTATATATGAATTTTAGGGGTTAATTGATGGAATAATTTTAATAAATATATATATTGTAGGATATCTTTTGGAGGCTTCAAGAGACAGTGGGGAAAAAGTAAAAAATTAAAATAAAGAGAGAATAAAATGATGAGGTCATTTTCAAGTATAGCACAAAAATATAGTAATTACTATTTTTTATTTCAAAACAAAACAATTTATTGTTAGGATCTGCATAACTTTTGCAAAAATTACATAGTGTAATAGTTCAAATGAATTATCTCGTTGAACAATGACCTACACGATTTAAATCTTAAGAATCATATATCTTTGTGTTGAACTTGTAGAAACAATCTTTACTAAATCATGATTGTTAAAATTCTTATAATTTTTGATGATTCAAACATGAAATTGTTATCGGTGAGTTTAGTTTTTTTTTTTAATACCAAAAAAAGGAGTCGAATCATATTGTATTAGAAAAAAAGAGTTGATTTATGAATATAACCGTAATAGTTGTATTTTATGATGACACAATATTTTGACCAATTAAGTGTTGGAATTGAGGGTTAATTGATCCTGAAACTCTATTAACATAATGTTAATTAACATGGATAGATAGTGTATTATTTTTAATTAATAATTAGTGTTCATATTAACTATTTTTTCCAACAAAAAATATACTTAATTTGAAAGATGTAACTGCAAACTAAATGTGTAAATTTCATCATTAGGATCGTGTGTTATTTAAAAAATAGACTTTTTTTTTTGTTTTATTTTAATAAAAAGCTATCATAAACATCGTTAATATTTATGATATTTCATTTCATATACGATAAATAATTAGCAAATATATAAACAAAAAGATTAATTTTTATAAAATAAAGATACGTCTTTTCAGCTACACGTGTTTACATATATTTCATTATATATTGATTGCAAACTCAGTAATACAATAAAATGACATAAGGCTAATGCAATTATTATTTTTTAAAATATTAATACTTAATTAAAAAGTAAACAAGGTAATTAAGGAGTAATTCACATAATTTATTCTAATAATAATGAATGATTAAAAAAATGAATAATTTCTTTTAAACTCATAGATATCATAATTATCCAAAAATAAAGTAGCTATAAGTAGGTATTTTAAGTGGAGTCTATAATATACATATAGCACATTATTTAACTTGACATTCACTTCTCTCTCTTGCCTTTGTTTTTTGTTTTTGTTTTTGTTTTTGTTTTTGGAATGAAATACTACAAGATATCTCCCTCAACTTAAAAAATTATTCGTTGCAACTAAACCAACTCAAATTGTTGTTTTTTTTATTAGGTTGAATTGTTTTCACAAATTATAAAATTAATCTAATATATGTTGGATTGAACTTTGATATTAAAACTTAATTTGATAAGATCTAACACATACATATTTTATTTTATTTTATTTGTAACTTTTATATGATAAATTCATTAAATTAACCTTATTATGTTTATATTATCCTATTAGAATATATTTTTTTCAATTAAAATTATTCTTTAATTTTTAACTATTTACGGTCTCAAAATGAGTATATGAGACTCAATTTCATGTTGCGAGAACCTTTTATCTCCATCGACAAAAGTTGTTGATCGTAGTTTCTTCATTGCAAAATATTTATCTTTTAATTTTTAGATAATTTGGTTATTTTATATGGTTTCATTTTTAATTACATAAAAAAAATATTTTTTACATTCTATTAAAAAATATATGTGTACTCTACTTTTAAACCTAAAAAACATATATTTTTTTACTATATAAAAAAATTATGTATAGTATAGAATTAATACTTTAATTGTGAAAAGAGTTATACTATATAAATAAATAAATAAATAGTTATTTAGATCTTAAATTTAGTCAATTATTTAAATATAAATTCAATACAATACTTATTTAATCATTAAAAACAATTTTTTTTTAAAATAATTGGTCAAAAAAACTCAAATACAAAAACATATATACAATCCAATCCAATCCAACTCAATTAAAATTCGTTTTGGATTTGTTTTATAATATTTATTGGATGTTAATTAATTGTTTTTAAGAATAACGTATATTAGATGATATCGGTTTTTTATTTTACACACGTCAACTTTATTAATTTAATTTCCATTTTAATTCAAATGCAAACCAGTGTATTGTATCCACACCATTATTTGTAAATATATATTTATATTTGAGAAAGAAATTGTAATGAAATTTCTATATATGCACAAACATAAATCGATTGAACATTAATTTGAAGGCATTAATTTAACATCTAAAACAATTATTTTATGTACGGTCTTTTCATTTTGTCGATAATACTCAACCCTTTCACATTTTAAGAGAACTTCATGATCCAAGCTAATTAAATACAATTTGATGTTAATTGTTTTTTAATTTTTTAAATAACGATAATATTAGTTTGCGTATATAATGTTTTGGTGGGGGCAATACAATAAAGACAAATATGTATCGCATTTTTCAGCAATAAAGTAGGTGTTATAGTGGTTGGTCATGCGTTGCTTAGCAATTTAATTGCTTTATCTTCAAACTCTACCATATAAGTACCACCACACAAAAACAATTTTATTTTATTTTATTTTAATTTAAAATAAAAATAAAAAACATATTATCAAAAATATGAAAAGGACAAAGTAGATATTTTAATATAGAATTGAAAAATTGGACCCCTCATAATTCAATCTCTCTTCATCTTCTTCTCCATCATCATCTTCCTTCAATTTCTTTATTCAGCTCTATACTCTAGTGGAAGTGGACGTTTCCTCGTTTTTCACTTGTTTGTATTTTCTGACACACTTTGATATCCAACAAGGTCCATTATTTTTTTTCCTTCTATTATATTATTATACAATTCTTCTAACACAAACCCATTTCTTTCTATCCCTTTCTATCTCAGAAAAATTAAAAGTTCTCTGTTTCTCTTCAGAATTTGTATGATTTGAAAAGATTAAAAAAAGGATGGGTACGTACGTCAAATCACAACTTCCATCTCCTGCTTTGATGTATATATTTGCAGGTACTACTTTACTCAATAAAGTCATGAATTAAATATAAATTTTTGCTCTGTTTTTTAATTTTTTTGAACCAAAAAATAAATAAAAATAAAAGTAAAAGAAGTCATAATTGTGTGGATAATGAGGTGAAAAATAATATTGGTATCTTTTGTTTCAGACTTTTTGAAAAAACCCATCTCTCTCTTTGCTCCTACTTTCCCTTTTGGGTAGAAGATCAGTTGCAGAGATTTTAATCGTTTTAATATTCATATCGTACATATTAATTTGAATAATATATGATAATATAATTTCTATTTTCTTCAATCTGCCTAATTCAAAACAATTAGGTACTCAATCAGACAAAAAAAATTCATGTGATGAGGTTAAAATTCTTCTTTGCTTTTGCAGTATAGATGATCTTGAAGCACGTGTATAGTCAGATTTTCACAAAGCAGGTACTGATATTATTTAAATGATTTATTATAAAGCCAACAAGCCAACAAGCCAACAAGCCAACAAGCCAACAATACATATATTGATATATACCTCTCTTTCCTCTTTCTCTATATAAAGCCAACATAGCCTAACATTCTACCTCTTTGTTTCTACTTTTTCAAGCAAACAAATTAATATATCAAAATTAATGTGAATTTTGAGTAATTGGATTCTGGGTTTTTCCCATGATTTTTCTAAGAAGATTATAAGGCAGTTGTTGTTGTTCTTCTTGTTTTAATGGGTTGACTCCGATTCAAAAAGGTAAAAAGAAAATTCAAAATCCCAAAATATTTCGTTGCAGTGAGTGAGGTCTGAAATGTTGACAGAAAGAGAGAGAAAAAATTGAAAAGGGGTAGTAGTGCTTTGATTTTTGTGTTTGTAGATTTTTGATGTGAAGTTTTGTATATATAACTAACGTAGTCTCTTTTCAGTGAAGTAAAACCTCAAAATTCAGAACAAGACGTATTCCGATGGCGACGTATTTTAATGGAAATTCTTCAGAAATCCAAACATCACCTGATGGTTTACAGACTCTGATTCTTATGAACCCATCTGGCTATGTTTCTTATTCTGACACTCATCCTCCACCTTCTCACTCTTCTCCAACTACCAATTCCCTTTTCTTTTATGACTCATCATCCAATTCTCTTTCTAACGCGCCACCTCCTCCGCCGTCACACTCTACTCAACACCTTGTCGGCATACCACTTTCTGCCACCAATGTTTTGTCAACACCCGACCCAAATTCACACTACATCCACCATCATAATGATCTATCCACTTTACATGGTTTTGCTCCACGGGTTCATTACAATCTTTGGAACCCAGTTGACATGGAAGCGCGTGAAACTCAACGCGCTCAGCAGGGTTTGTCTTTAAGCCTCTCGTCTCAGCAACCGGGATTTGGGTCTTTTCGGGGCGATCGTGAAGTTCTGCCTGCTCAGACTCAAGCTATGGGGGTGGTGATTTCCGGTGGGTCGCCGTCGTCTATTTCCGGGATTTCGGGTGTTACTAATGGTGTGGCGGGTATTCAGAGTGTGCTGTTGAACTCTAAGTACTTGAAGGCAACTCAGGAACTTCTTGAGGAGGTTGTAAGAGTTGGAAATGGAATTAGAAGTGAATTTTCTAAGAAGAGTGGTGGGAAGCAGAGTAAGACGGTAGGAGAGCTGTCACCGATGGTTGTTACCGGCGATGGGTCTGTAGCCGGTGATGAAGGGACTGAGAAGCGAGCGATTGAGCTCTCTACTGCAGATAGGCAAGAAGTTCAACTTAAGAAATCAAAACTTATCAATATGATTGATGAGGTACATACAACTTTATATTTTCAAGAGGTTCCTTAATTTTATTATGAAGCCTTTTAAAAAAAATATTAAATTTCTAAATTTTTCATAAATGTTTTTATTAGTGCTCGTGAAATAAATGTAATGGAAGTAGTTTTTCCTTCTTTTTTTTAATATATACAATACTTACGCATACATAATTAAATCTACAACCATAAACATTCTAAATATAATATAATTAATGAATTTAATAATTAGAAATTTATCATCTTGATATAGCCATCAAGAACATTAAGTTCTTTTGTAAGAGTTCCCCCCCCCTAAAACTCGTAAAAAATTACCACCTAACCTTATGTATCACAGTTGGTGGATATTTTGATTAATTATCATCTCTAAATTTCTAGTACTGTGACTTTGAATATCATTTTTTAAAAGTTGTTTATTAAAAAAAAAAAACTTGTAAAAAGGTGAATCGACAATTCTTCTTTAAAAATTGCATTGATTATATGAATCAAGAATTTGTTATTCCTTGTGATTAAAAAAAAATGTTAATCCTTGTTAATTGATTGATCAAGTGTTTATTTAATTTTGTGCTGATAATTTTTGAAACTGGAAGGTGGAACAAAGATACAGACAATACCACCACCAGATGCAGATAGTGATAACCGCATTTGAGCAAGCTGCAGGATCAGGCTCAGCAAGAACATACACTGCACTTGCACTTGAAACAATCTCGAAGCAATTTCGATGCTTAAAAGATGCGATAACCGGCCAAATTCGAGCTGCAAATAAGAGTTTAGGTGAAGAAGATTGCAATGGAGGTAAGATTGAAGGTTCAAGGCTCAAATATGTTGACCATCAACTTAGACAGCAAAGAGCTCTTCAACAATTGGGAATGATCCAGCAAAATGCTTGGAGACCCCAAAGAGGGTTACCCGAAAGATCTGTTTCGGTTCTTCGTGCTTGGCTTTTCGAACATTTCCTCCACCCGTAAGCACTTTCACTTCACATTAACAGTCAATACTTTGAAGTTAAAAAGATTTAAAGAGTTGTAGAAGTAATTTATGTTTTATGTATCCAATCTGGTTGCAAATTTACTTCTAATAAAAACTTGTCAAAAAAAGTTTCCAATTTACTTCTAACAAATTTGCAACGATTAAATAAGTTGGTGACGGAAAACATAGTTTTTCCCAGCTATAATTATAACAAACTTTGTACTAAAGAATTTGTTAAACTCATGTTTGCAGGTATCCAAAAGACTCAGACAAGCACATGCTTGCTAAACAAACAGGGCTTACTAGAAGCCAGGTAACAACTTGAGTATTTTTAGCATTATATCTTGATTTCTAGTTTAGGCCTAAGTCGACGAGTTTTGAGATTTTGTGACAAATGTAACCAAAAAGTGCGATTTGAATTTAGGACACTTTTTTACTTAAAACTCACGATTTAAGGGTTTCATAATCTTCTTAATCTTGCTGATTGAGATTTGTAATATTGCTGATTTAATCTTTTGTAGGTTTCAAATTGGTTTATAAATGCTCGAGTTCGGCTTTGGAAGCCAATGGTAGAAGAAATGTACATGGAGGAGATCAAAGAGCAAGAACAGAATGGAACAGGGCAAAAACTGAGCAAGAGTAGTGATGATAATAATGCTTCAAAATCCATAGGTCCTTCTCAAGCTAAAAGTCCTACAATTCATGAGAACCAAACGACTAGTTTCAATTCCGTACAAGAGAACTCCACAAATCAACATTTTCCTTCAAAAATTTCAATCTCTACTACACCAACTACATCTCCAACTCAAGAAAATACAAGAAACCAATCTGGATTATTTAATCTCATTGGATCATCAGAATTGTTAGAAGGTATCACACAAGGGAGTCCAAAGAAGTCAAGAAACTCTGAATTTATGCAGTCTCATAATAGTCTTATAAATATGGATGTCAAGCCTTCAAGTGAGGTAAACAATGACCAAATTACTCCTGTTAAGTTTGGCAATATTGAGAGGCAAGACAGAGATGAGTACTCTTTTATGGGAAGCCAAAATAACTTCATGGGAGGTTTTGGGCAATACCCAATTGGGGAAATTGGTAGGTTTGATACTGAGCAATTCACACAAAGGTTCTCAGGCAATAGTGTTTCTCTTACTCTTGGTCTTCCACATTGTGAAAACCTTTCTTTATCAGGTGCTCATCAAAATTTTCTCCCTAATCAAAATATTCATCTTGGGAGAAGAGTAGACATTGGTGATCCAAATCATCATGATTTTGGTGGTATGAGCAATTCTACTCCTCATTCTTCTGCTGGTTTTGAAAGCATCAATATTCAGAATCGAAAGGGTTTCGCAGCACAATTGTTGCAGGATTTTGTGACATAGAGAAATCATGAAGTTATTAGACCTCCTTTGAAGAACATGTTGTGAGAGAGACATGCATGCATGGATGGTATGTGACATAAAATTCTTATATATCACAATATTCCTTTTCTTTTCCTTCCCTCTTTAAAGATATGAAGGAATAGAAAAATGTAATATGGTAGTGTAAAGAAGAATTTTACTCAGTATAGGTATATACTTTTCATAGATTTTATCATTACAGTCATTAGTAGTTAATTAGAGGATTTGAGAGCATATATATAGATATGCTTGAGGATTGTATATTATTTTTGTAAGCTTGCAATTGGATATATGGATTGGTATCATAAACATTGATGAATTGGGTATACCAATTAGATATAATGATTTAATAGTAATTGTATGATTGTGCATTTCACGGTAGTAATACTTGTTATTTAAATTTTTGATTTGAAGTATTTTTATCATTAGAATTCGAAAAATAAATTATTGTTTTAGTATATATATAAATTTGAAACTTGAACCTATTACTCTCCGATAGAATAATATTGTACTAATTAGGGTGTGCACATTTCCGAGATCATTGATTCTAATTTTTTTTTTTGACAAAAATATAAAAAGAAATTATATGATTAATGTGTCTGAAAAATATAAAAGACATAAATGTAATGATTTTCATAATTTAGGCTCTCTCAACTTTATTCTAGGCTATGTCTAATGCCTTCCTTGTCTTTTTAAAAAATAAAAAATATATTTTATAATTGTTAAAAAAAAAAAAAGATAAAATAAAATCACTCAAATATATGTTGTGGATCAATTATAGTAAATATATACTAAGAGATAATATATTTTTATTTTATGTTATGATTTTAATACTTTATTTTTTATTCAAAATATTAAAAAAATGTAAAAAATTAAAAAAATTATTTATCAAATAAATATTGATTAGCAAGGGAGCAAATATTCTTTATTATATAGAGTAATAGGTATTCTCTACAGAGGCATTTTATTTATTTATTTATTATTATTATTTTTATTGTTGTTTTGTTTTTTATTTTTTGAAATAAAATTATACTATTATTCTTGTTACTTATTAATTCGGAGCACCTCCAACAAAACCTCCAAAACTCCACGTACATACACTAATCAACTTAATTGCTTTAGAGTATGTACTTAGAAATTAATGCATATTGTCATTTCTTCCCCTTCTCTTTTGGGATATGAAGCTCTACCCATCTTTGGCAAGAACGAGCTTGAAATATATGTATATTTGAAATTTTAAATATATGTGTTAGTTAATTTTAAATTTTATAAAATATATATATTTGAATATTTTGTTATTATTTTATAATTTATTATATCAAAAACTCACTTAAGTTAATTCAACTTTTAAAAAATAAAAAATTAAACCTACTTAAATATTTTACTATTTACAATTAGATTTGAATTTAATATAAAAGATTCAATTCAATTTAACTTAAAAATATATATAACATGACAATATTTAACTCTAAGTACATTCCAAACCAAAAACTATAATCTTGAACAAGCTCTACCAAACCCTAAGGCTCTAGCAAAAGAACCAATAAGAGGGTACGCAACTGCTTATATAGATAAGTATTTATTTTAGGTGTTGGTGTGGGAGACATGAATTAATTAAATCTTGAATTTTCAAGTAATTATACCACAGACTAAATCTTGTTCAATAAAAGTAAAGTAATAAAGTATTAACAATACATAGGTGGGTGGCTTTCTCTCTCCAATTTTGAGATTTCGATACTTAGGGAAAGCCGGACTAGATCAATCCGAAAATTTTGTATTTGGGTCAAGTATTATTAGTTCATATATATTTTTGAGTCGGGCTCAAGTACTTTTGGGTATGCCTTTTCTTAAATTTTAATTTACATAACTAATTTTACGAGTTTAAGTTGTGCAAATATTTATACAAACTTTTTTTTTCTTTTTTAATACTTTAAGAAATTCTATAATAATCATTAGTTTTTCCGACAATCTGAAATAGTTGGTCAGTCGGTGATGATGATATTTCACTTATATATTTTATATCCATAGAATTTTCAAAGTCTCCTTTTAATAATCTAGAATATTAATCCTCTTTTTGTTTAGAGCAAAAATTATTCCAAAATTACGGTACACAACATTAATTTATACATATTGTAACAAAATTATATAATGCACATTTAATAAACTTTGAAAACTGCAATTTCTAGACGTTTCTCTCTCAATTTATAAGCATTATTTAGCATATTGGAAATGCCAATATGATTTATTAATAAACCAGTTATTATCGTTTGAAAAAAAAATCAAAAAATTTGAAATTATATATTTGCCTTTGTATTTAGTGTATGACAAGAATCCAAAAAGAAAACAATAAAACTATTTATAGAAATAAAGATAGTTAAAGTTGAATCATTTAGATGTGATTATAACGGTGTATTATCACTCATTTCAATTTAATAAACTTTATAACTATTTTTTGAAAGAATTTATTACAATCTAATCTATTTTAACTATCTTGTATACACTAATCTTTTAACAACATCTACGTAGGTACATTAGCTGTCATCACTTGATTGTATATGCATGCTTGTTGTATTTGTTGTGTTGACATGCTTTTTGTTATTTTGCATTTAAGATACAACGTATGCATGCTTTGAGCTGTAACTGTTATTAGTATATGTGGTATTTCATGTGACACTTTTGTGCATATATTACTCTTGTTTCTTGCTTGAACACAATTGGCTTTGACAATTGCATTAGTCACCAGCACTACATTACAACCCATGCCACTGATGCTTAGTTGATCAGCCACATTATCTCCTGAACCACTAACAAACATATAATCATTGTTGCTTTGCACACAGCCAGCTTGATCAACTTTATCAAGCTGATTATCATTGATCAACCTAACAGTTTCTTTCAAATTAAGTGGCATTATCAAGACACTTAATTTTCTTCGTAAATTCACAAATGAAGTCACTAATAAGGCATCGGTAAACATATATGCAAGTCACTCAACAGAAGGGATATGTTGCACTACAAAACATCTAGCTTCAATCTATTCATGCACAAAATGAAAATCCAATTTGAGATGCTTCATTTGAGAGAGAAGAATGGGATTGGATGCAAGTTGTATAATACTCAATTTATCATACCAAATAACTGGAATTGCTACCAAATGAATACTTAACTCATGAAACAACACCTGAATTCATATAATCTCAGACGTTGTGTTTACAAGAGAGTGATATTCAGCTTTAGTGCTCGTTCGAGACATATAAGCTTGTTTCCTAGAAGACCAAAGAATGAGATTAACACCATAAGTAAACCATAAATACCATATATGGGTCGTCTATCATCAAGGTAAGAGCCCAAATCAACATCTACAAACCTTTGGAGAAGAAGCTGAGAGAAAGGTCAAAGAAGTAATTCAGGATAGATTATACCTTACAGTTATCTTAGGATTCATTTAACAACTAACCAGTATGGCTAATAGGGAGCTACCATAAATTGACAAGCCTTGTTCACTAAAAAAAAGAGATTTGGCATAGAGATAGTGATATACTAAGAAGCCCTAACAAATCTCCTATATAACATGGGATTGTGAAAAATCTCTCCTTTATTAGAACTAAGTGTATAGTTGGAAACCATGGGAGTTGAGATAGGTTTGCTATGTGCCAATTTTTTCTTAACTAATAGTTCTCGAATGTACTTATACTGTGTAGGAAGAAGAACACCATTGGTAAGCCTATTGACCTCAATGACCAAAAAATAACTCAATAAAACCATGTATTTCAAGGCAAACTTAATATGTAAGGTGGATATGAGAGTTTAGATCACTTCTTTATTGTTACCCGTGATGATGATATCATTAACATAAACCGAGATAGATGGTAGATGTTGAAGGCACGAGAAAAAACAAAGAAAAATAAGCCTTTGATATGACAAATCCCATAGCACACTAGGCATCACTAAGGGTATCAAACCAAGCCCGGTGTAATTTGCATACATAATTGGGATATTGTGGGTACTCAAACCCCTTAGGCTGCTACATATAAACCTCTTTATATAGTATTCCATTCAAAATGCATTATTAATATCTAATTAATGCGTTTTATAAACATTAGAAAAAATAAGAGTAAGAATTATGCAAATAGTAACCTGTTTAACCATAGGACAAAATGTTTTTAAAAAATCAAAACCAGGGACTTACTTGTATGCTTGAGCTACTAGCCTGGACTTTCCTTTATCCAATAAATCAAAAGAAAGTTTCTTAACACGAAAGATCCACTTGCTACGAATAATGGTTATGTTAGGAGATGGAGGAACTAATTCGCAAGTATTATTTTTTATTAAAGCATTGAATTCAATTTTCATAGAATCAAACTATTTAACATTTGATAAAGCTTGCTTGACTGATGAAGGTTTTGTATGGCCTTTTGTTTAAAAATACTTCTCTTGGATCCTATTATCATAGGATGAGCATTGATAATGGGTGAATAAATAGTGGACTTAGGTTAGGAAAGAGAAAGCCAACCACTTATTCATTGTTATTTACTTTTATTACTTGTTCAATTATAAGTCATTATTTTTTAAGTTTTGATAGTTTAGTTGGTAAGTTTGTGGTATCATTAGTTAAAAATTCAAGACTACACACCAAGCCCTAAAATAAATACTTATCATTTAAACTAAAAATATATATATGAAATTATTTGGAAAAATAAGATGTAGCTAGCTATTTATGGGTAACCTCTTTTTGTTGCTTTTGTTAGAGCCTTAAGGATGCAAATCTGGGTTGGTAGGACTTGTTCAAGTTTGAAATTTTTGGTTTGGATTGAGCTTGGGTTAAATATTGTATTTTTGGGTCAAATTGAATTGAATTTTGTAAATTAAATTCAAATCCAATGATCAATCATTAAATATTCACGTAGGTGTAGCTTTTCATTTTTTGAACGTTGAATTAACTTAAGTGAGTTTACAAGTTATAATGATGCAATAAATTATAAAATAATAACAAAATATTCAAATATACATATATTTTATCAAATTTAGACATAACTAATACTTTAGATCGAGTTCATACTGAACTTGTAGCATAAATGTTTAGTTCTAGGCATATCCCTAATTTTTTTATGGTAGGTTATGCTAGACTTTATTGTTCGAGCCTAATCAAACTTCAAATAGGTCAAATCAGATGTGATCATTTGGGATTTGATTTTACTAGACTAAAATTTACATACCTAATATTTACCCAGAACTATTTGCTAACAAAAATTTGGTTGTAAATTCAATTGTGCCAAAATTATCCCAATTTTTTTTAATTCGAATATACTTGTAGGCTCATATATGTTTTCAAGAAAGTTCGTGCCAACAATGGGAAGAGCTCTGTAGCCTAAAAAAGAGAGGGGAACAAATGGGCTATGCATTTTCAAATCATATAAATAAATTAAGAAAAAATGGAATCTAAACTCTAACACTTTAGCATAATCAATTGTCATCTTTTTTGTTAAAAAAATTTCAATCAATGTGGAGAACACACTATCAAAAGTTTTATCAAGGCCTCCTAAGACATGCATGAGTTTTTCCTCATCAATAATTGTACAACCAACTGTTTCTAATTCATCACACAATACTTTAATATTGAGCACATAATTGTTTACTTTCAATTTCCTTTTCTTGAAATTATGGAGTTCTTCTTTCAATTGGATCATTCATGCTCGCAATCTTGAGGCAAAATTATTTTCTAACATACACAAAACTCTCTTGATGTTTTGAAACCTGTTTCTTGTTTCATGAGTTCATCAGTTATGCAACTCATCAACTAATACCCGAGCATGTCATCTTGTCTTTTCTAGTTCTTGAACTCATCTTTAACAATTCCATTTCTATAAATTTTTTTATGGTGAGTCCTTGAGAATAAAATTATCTAATTTTAGACTTTTTAAAATCTTTATGATTTGATGTCTCTATATAGTAAAATTGTTGTTATCAAACTTGATTGTGAGTAACATATAATAAAAAAGAACAGACTTCAATTTGTGCTCAATGATAGGTGCAAGATTTGTTTCACGTTGTTGAATTACTTTTATTAGTCTTTCCATTAAAGTTGTTCTAAAAGCTAACACAATTTCAAAGCTCTGATACATGATAAGAATTGAAGAAGAAAAAAATAAAGATGTTTGTAGAAAGAACAGGGAATGAGATGATGAATAATACTTCTCAATGATCGTAGAAAATGACTTGATAATTACATTGATGTACTATATTTGTTTATAGAAACAACGATATTTAAAATGAAATTATTTACACGTGATTACAACTCTTGATTAACACTTATTTCAATATAACAAACTTTATAATTAATTCTTGAAAGAATCTAATGCACTCTAGTCTATTTTAATTATCTTGTATACATTAATCTTTTAACAACATTAATATAGGTATATGGGTTGGCACAACTTGATTGTATGCTCGTACTTGTGTTAGGATGCCTTTTGTTATTGTGTAATTCAAGCACAATGCATGCATGTTTGTGAGCTCTAGTTGTTGGTTTTTACGTGGAATTTCATGTGACATTTTTGTACAAACATTGCTCTTGTTTCTTACTAGAACACAATCAACTTCCACTCTTGCATTAATCATCTATACTACATTACTACCCACACAACTTATGCTTATCTGATCAATCACACTATCTCCTGCACGTTAATAAATACATGATCATTATTGTTTTACACACAATAAACTTGATTAACTTCATCAAGTAGATTATCACTAATCAATCTAACAATTTAGAGTATTTAATTTATTAAGATTTATGTCCTATCTTTTGAAAGAGAACATGATAATGCAATAATATTAATCATAATTTATCAATATTAATTATTTTATATTTTTAAATTTTCATACTTAATGTTGTGTTTTAAATAAATCACAATATACAATCAAATGTTACGGAACATGTTACGGAACGTGGACTTTTTTTAAAATGCAAACATAACACAAATAACATGATAATTACATGCAAATGTATATAATTATTACATTATCATATATTTCAATAACAATGAATAATTTTTTAACACAACATACTTAATATATACAATCCCCGTTGCCTTATTCATTGATGAAAGAAGCAGTGGCATTTTATTAAAATAATAAAATTTTGTATTTTTTTAAGAATATCATGGTTTTAACTAAAATTAGAAAAAAAGGGGAAAGTAAAGTTTTGCAAGTTCAAATAATTGTATAAAATTAAAAATATAGAAATAGTAAGCAAATGCTAAATAATATTCAAATGTAGTATAATTTATAAATTAAATGCCATAAGTTGACTGCTACTGATGGGCAAATGAATGGCAATGGATGTAGAAGGTTTGACTTCAACCCAAAACTCAAACACCGTATACCAGCACAGCAATTTTAATATATAGTGAAAACTAATTTTAAAAAAAATACTATTATAACAATAAAAAAATATAGTGAAAATTGTGGAATTTGTCACAATTGTAGTCGTAAAACTAATTTTAATCTAAGCTGACCCATGATATGGAGATGTGAAATTGCATACAAATGCATGCATGCCTGCCATTCGTTTAACATACAGCTCGGCCAGCGAAGACTACTACAATATGGCCACGTGCCACACATTGCCGGCCAGCTAATTTTGTGGCCTGGCCAGCTAGCCATATACACAGTACCTATTTTTATATAATACTGATTACTGATTTAAATTTAATAAATATACAGTGATACTAATTAATCACTGAGAATTATTATTATTTTAAAAATAAACAAAGAAATCTTTAAATATAATTTTTCTTTATATTGTTTTCACTATGACAAGATAAAAAATTGATTTTATTTTTTACATAAATGTTTGAAAAAATAATCTTAAAATAATAATTAATTAATTTATTATTTTTATGAAGATTAAATATACAATAATAATAATTTTATTAAAAAATATATTTATAATAATAATTATTTTATGAACAATGATAATGTCATAATATGATTGATAATTTATTTAACAAATAAATGAAACGTAATAAATAAGTTACACAAAACTTAATCAATATTTTGTAAGAATATTTTTGGCTTAAAAATAAAGTAAGTTAATTGATGATTCATAATTAATATTAGATATGAAAAAAATTATTAATTTAATAAAATTATGAATTCAAAAATAATAACTCAAAATTTATAACGTAAAGTTAATATAAATAAAATTATCAAGTTTAAATTATATAATTATTATTTATAGTAAGAATATTTTGATATTTATTAATATATTTATATTAGAGAAAACAAGTAAAGTTAAAAGTTAAAAAAACAAAAATGAAATATATTTATAAACGAATAATAACCTGAAGAACACGAATAAGGAAAAAAAGAGATGTAGCATATCGATAATAGATCAATCAGTGAGAAGAATGATGCTATTCGTTTAACACACGGCTCGGCCAGCGAAGATACTACAATATGGCCACCCATTGGGCCAGCTAATTTTGTTGCCCGGTCTTGCAGCTAACAATATACACAATACTTATAACCTTTAATTTACAATACTTATAACAAAAATTTGACGCGACTGTCCTATTACATTTGTAATTTGTAATATGTGAGGTTAAACAGGTGGAGGGTAATACAGTAAAAAAGCTGGACTAGGGTATAAGTAGGCGGCGCTTAATTTGACTGTTTGGGAAGAAGTGGACGCGGACGTGGTCACTGTATAATCTTTATATATAAAAAGCCTTCATGCTTTGGTGGTCGACGTACGCAGTTGGTTTTTTTTTTTCATTTCATTCTTTCCTTTATCCCTTCATTTCTTTTTAATTTTTTACCCAAAAATACAAAATATTTTTTATTAACAATTTTTTTTATAGTAAAACTATTTTTATTAAATTAAAAATAACAATTCATATAGTTAATAAGTTTTCAATCAATACACTTATAATATCTTTATATAAAAAAAATCATAATTTTTACATTAATAAATATAAAAATATATATATATTTTATAATTCTTTTATACTAATTAATATCAAAATATCCATATAATAAATATATTAATTATTATTGTATATATATTTTCATTAAAATAATAAATTAATATTAATTAACTTTTTATTAATAAAATAAATATCATTTAAAAAATTAATTATTTATTTATTTTAAAAAAATTCACATCTTTATATAAAATTTTCATTTTTCATCTGTTATTATTAAAGATTTTTTCCTTTTATTATTAATATAATTTTTTTAAATAATAATTATTAATAAATATATTTATTAAATTTAAATTGATCGTATATCTACACGAGTAAAAAAGTAGTATTAGTGTGTAAAAGTTGCTGCAATTGTAATGCATTTGCGTTCGTTGTGACTCGTCCACGTGATGGCATTTTTAACGGCCGACATAGACTTGGTTTGGATTGAACTAGCCATCTACATCATCAGCAATTTAGTGTACGTTTTTTTTGTTTTTTTTTTACCAATTCAGCATACACTTATTACACTTGAGTTTATGATTTTATTATCCTTATCTGCTAGTCCTCTGCATTTCGCACTTCTTCGTCTTCATTATCACCTTTCTTTCCCCCACGTGATTATAAATTGTAAAAAGAGTGATAATATGTATTAAAAAAATATCTTTATATTATATAATTATTTATAAAAAAAAATTATATTTATAGTATTATTTAAAAATAAAACTCCATTAAAAAAATTATGTTATAAAATAGAGTAATTTTTTTTTTAAATTACTAGCTAATATACAGAAGTAACTAAAGAATTTCGTATACATAATTTTTTACTAATTTATTTTAAGCGCTATTGTTTTAAGCAGGAATTTAAAAACGTGAATTCGAGTTCTGTAACATATCAATTTTGTTTTAAAAAGACAGACTTTTTAATTAGAATTTGGAGGAATTATTTTTGCTTAAAAGTTGAGAATAATAAAAATAAAGAACAAATAACACAATTAGTTGGAAATTGAAATAGCCTTATTTGAAAACATACAAAATTTCAGAAAAGTGGGCGGGCGCGGTAGGATAATTCGGTATTTATTTAAATACTTACGGGGTTTGGAATGAGATGAAATTAAGCTATTTTTTATTTATAATTATATGATATAATTTTTTTTCATAATAAAGTTTTATTTTTAATTATTTTATAAAATGTATATATTATTTATTTTAAATTTAAATAAATATATATTTTTGGCATATATTTTTCTTCTTCCTAATGTAAATTAGGGGTGTCTAACATATCAAAATTAGTAAATCTGAATCAAATCATATCCTAATTAAATTTATAGATTTTTATTCTAAATATATTCAATGATATAATTAATATAAATTAATCTAAATTTAAATAAATTGGATGTTTATAGATTAGATAATATCTGATTAATATTGAAATTTATTTATGAATTATTTTCATATATAGAACACAACATATATAACATTTAAATTTTAAATAAGTGTGTTTCTAGTAAAATTTTAATATCAAGTAGATTTATCTAATTATTTATTCACTTCTAATATAAATAATATATATTTTATGAAGGAATTAAAAATAAAATCATATATTTTTATTTAGCAAACAATAATTAGTATGAAAGGGGTAAAAGACAAGTCTTATTTACAAACTATTATTACTAATAAATTAGAGTATATAACAAGTGTTTATATTTTTAATTATTTTTATTTATATATTTATTATTTATTAATAATATATATAATGATGCATTAAAAATAACAAAAAAGAATTTAACTCTTCTATTTCTAATCGTTTATTGGAAATAGGGAATATATTTCCAAAGTCACAATTCAAACTATCTTATTCTTAAGAGAGTGGCAAATTTCAATTTTTTTTAAAGATATATATATATATATATATATGCCTCAAACTCATTAACTATTTAAGTACGAGGCATTCTATTTATCAGATTGACTGAGTGGTTGAAGGCAAATCATAACAACAAAAAGAAAAAAAGGAAAAAAGGAAAAATTAAAAATTAAAACTGTGAAAATTGAAGTACAAATATAGCCCAAATATTTCTAGAAAAAGAATAGAAAAAGAAAAATTGTTCAAGTGGGTTGCTTTCAACATTGATTGCATATATATATATATATATATATATATATATATATATATATATATATATATATATATCACGTCAATAGTTTTATTTAATGTAAAAATATATTCTGAACCTTATTTTGTACATACTATTACATATACATCCGCAACAAACTATTCTAGAAGCATAAAATAATTTATTAGTTATTATTTCATTTTATGTATTATATAAGGAATATAACCCACTAATTGTATTTATTTTTATTAATTAAATTTAAATAATATATTCTTAATTTAAAGGATAAAATATTATTTTTTATTAACAATTTTAAATCATCGTATACCTATATAAAATCGAAAATTAAGATTTAAAAAATAGGTAAAAAAAAAAAGCTGTAAAAACAAGCAAACAATGCTATTTCATTGTATAAATCGTTATCCCCAATAATTTCCCTCGAACAATTATGTTTGATTCTAAAATATATTGACATGAGATGCTCGGCTAATCATCAAATTGCCTATAATTAAAATTTGACTTTGATGAAAGAAATTTGTTATTCGTATAAGGAAAAAACATGTTAATACATATATTTCATAGCTTATATCTAGCAAAGACTAAATAAATAATTTCTAAAATATGTTGAAGAAACTATAAAGTTTTAGATTTAAATTGAGAAGAGCTAACTATATATTCACACTCCCCCTTAATCACTTTGGTTCACTTTCTTTTTAACGATGCATCATGAACATTTTAATTCTTGAAAAGTTGTAGAAAAGTTCGATACAAATGATATCACTCCAAATTTTTGATCAATTATCGCATTTAATCAAATTTTAGGATGAACATAAGTGTAATGTATTGATAGAAAATAAAAAAAATGGATGAGATGATATAAAAGTTATTTAAATTAGTTTATTTATATCGTTTAATTTCATAGATAAAAAACAGTATCATATAGTTTATTAATTTTGAAAAAAATAAGAAATATAGGATAAATTTTATTATTTTAATGATTTTTCATTTAAAATATTATTATTTTATATCAATTAATTAAAACGTTATTAAAATAAAAGTATTTAACAATAATAAAAATAAAAATTAATTAAATATATATTTTATATTTTAATAAAAATAAATTCAAATAAAATAGTGGTAATTCAAATATTAAAAAATAAAAATTTTGAGAATTTTTTATATTAATTGTAAATTTATCGTTATTAAAGAATCACGTGTTAATCAAATTTAATCACGTGATAGAAACAATAATATTTTAATAAAAAAATTATTAAAATAATATGATTTGTAATTAATTAACTCTTTTTACAAAGTTAATGAACTTAAGGGACTAAATAATACAAATTAATTAATATAAATGATTTCAATGACATTGTTTTTTTAAAAATTAGACTAATTTATTCTATTACTTCCCAAACTTTGAACAAATTCAAATATTTTTAAACTTTTAAATTCTATAATTTAATATTTAAACTTTTAAAATTTTACACAAACGTCCATCAAATTTTAAGAGCCAGAGTCAAATTTTAAGAGCTAGAGGCATGGGAGGTCATATAGATTTTACAAAATAAGCATTTTAGTTAAGTTGTTTTCTGTTGAAGCCATTTAGTTCTATAAATTTAAAAATGTGTACTTTAGTCATGTTACACATTTTTTTAATTATAAAACTAAATTGTTTTAATTTAAAGTTAATGGAGTAAAACGTTAATTTGATTAAAACCATAGGATTACTGTTATCCTTATCTTAACTTTTAAATACTATAATTTAGGTTCAAAATTTTTAAATTATTAACATATAGGTCCTAATTTAACTACTCAAAATATTTATATATGAATTAAAATTTTTAAAAATATGTGTAAGTTTTAAAAATTTGAGTATCAAATTATATGTTTTAAAAATATGAAAACTTATACATAAATTTAATTAAAGTTTAAGTATAATATATATAATTTAAATGAAAAATTAAAATGCCAATAAAAAAAATGAAATTGCAGAAAAGTTTGGAGAGACGACTTGGAGAGGTAGATATATATGGCACAACAAAATTGATTGAAATATTGAATATTGGGTCTTAGCTTTCCCTATTGGCACGTAATGGTCAAAACCGGTGTTGCGAATGACACAAATTAGGCCGAACGAAGTAAACTCTTATGGAGTGAAGATAGCAATTAGGATCAAGCAGCCATGAATGTAAATACCCCACCACCACTTGCTTTTGTCGTTAATCAGACAAAGCCCATGCAATTCACCTTTGCTCAATCTTGCACGTGTTTAAGAAAAAATCCAGAACCGACAGGTGATAATGTACAAGTTGTTGACCATGCATCATTTATTCATTATATCACTTATATATATATATATGTGTAATGAACCATGTATCATATATGGACTATGTACATAATAAATATATACCAAAATAATAAAAAAATTATTTTTCTCTTGTAAAGCTTTATAAAATGTAAATGTTAGCAGCTGTGGAGAAATCAATTATAAATTTTCGGATAGTTGGTATATTAAAAACTTTTAACATTAGAACTCAATAATTTTAATCGTTGAATTGTTAATAAAAATAATACTTGGAAGATAATAAATATATGAAAATAATATTAATTATTCTACTAATTTTTGAAAGAATCTGTTACTATTAATAAGTATAAAAATTAATAAAAATAGTCATTTTTTATTTATAAAAGTTATATTTTAATTGATATAAAAGGTTATTATTATTATTAGATCTATGTTTTTAATTTTTGTGTCAATTGCAAGTATCTGATTTATTATATTGGATTTAATAATTTGACCATAAAATTCATTTATTTTCATTTCATTAAACACATCAAATATTATTTAATTTTTAAAAAATAAACTTACGATCTAATAGAATTTCTTGAAATAACGAAAAAAATTATAGGTAAGAAAATAACAAATACACTCGTTTGGTGTCACTCTTTCAGAGTTTTCAAGGGAGATAGTTTTTTTTTTCTTAAAAATAAAAAAGTTAAGAAAGAGGAAATTCTATCCAGAAAAAAAAAATCTTAAGGAAATTTATATTGTCTACTTTTTAAACATAGTGATGAGTATTTCTGTAGTTTTAAAAATCTGATTAAATAATTTTTTTTTTGTTGTAGCTATATAGCTGGAGTACCTACTGTCTGAGAAGCAAAGAATATTCACATTTTTGAAAATTTGGAAAAAGCATTTGGTCAAATTACATCCTAATTTTTTTTCTTCTTATTTTATACATTGAGATTTTTTTTAATGATTTGATTAATTTATTTTTTAATATTCACGTATTTAATTCAAAATTTAACATCAACTTGAAGTTAAATTTAAACATTCAATTATTTTTAAAAAATAAGTTGACCAAAGTGTGAAAATTAAAAACTATTTTTTTTTTGCTAAACAAATGAAAAAGTCAATTACCAAAGAGTAACTTATGAAATAAAGGAAGATAATTATGAAATGATTATCTAGAATATTTTAATTAGGATAAATAAAAAATGCGTAAGATAATAATTAAGGATTTAATATTATATATAGTATTTAAATTATGTTTATCATTTATTTATTTAGGTTATTCTTTTTAGGATTTTCATAAATTGTTTACAATTATTTAGTTTCTATTTTTTATATTATAAATAGGACTGTTATTATATTTTTATAATTAAAATATTATTATTAATTCAATTATAAACTTTTTTCCTATAAATTATTCTCCCTATTCTATTATATTCCTCAATCTACATAGTGTAACATGACTATAGATTCATCCGTTAGAGTCATGCTCGGTATAATGACTCTATTATATTATGTTAAGGAAATAAGTTCCACATCGATCAGGGAGAAGACAACAATGCTGCTTATAAGACTGAGACACCCCTTAACCTACAAGCTGATTTTTGGGTTAAGAGAAAGACTCGGTTGAATAAGTTTGGTATCAGAACAGAATTCTTAGGCGGTGGTGGTCTTATTGTTGCCACGGGTGGTAGTGTAGGGTAGCTCCTCCACCGCCCAGGGATCTTGCTCTGATACCAATCTTATTCAATCAGGTCATTCTCTTAACCAAAAAAACAGCTTGTAGGTTAAGGGGTGTCCTAGTCTTATAAGCAACATTGCTGCCTTTTCCCTGGTCGATGTGATATTTATTTCCTCAACATATTCATTGATATCATGAGAAAGAAAGTAAAAAACAAAATAAATATGAAAATCAATAGTTAAAATAATAAATACATAATTATTTTATACATATAAATATATGCTAAACTTTGATGAATTAAAAAGAAGAAGATAAATTTAAAATAATACAAATTTAATTGCATGACATAACCCCATAAAAAATATTTATTTTTCTTATAAAATAAATAAACATATGATTTTTAATGTTATAAAAAAATAAACATATATTTTTTTTATTGAAAATTTTAAAAACGAAACCAATTAAACAACTCGATGATTCATAAAAAATATCACTTAATTCCCCTGCCATAGAAATGTTTTAATTTATTCTCCAATTTGTACTCACCTCAATTGCTTTGTGTGTATAATAATTTTAAAAATAATAAAATTATTTATTATTTAAAAAAATTCAACTACCTGTGATATTAGTGTGATTAAGATTTTTCGATGCCCATACATGAACATGATGATAATGAAAATATCCCACATGTGATATAAACATGGTGATGACTTGGTAAAGCATGTCATCCTATCATAAGAGAGTTGAGTTGAGTTCTTCAATTACTTAGAATCATAGAAAAGTCATCCCTCTCTCTCTCTCTCTCTCCGCTTAACTTTTCCGTGTTTTGACTTTCTCATTTTGAAAAAATGGAAAATCTCTTTACCCTGGTCTCCTCCTCTATATATACACACACACACAATAAAGTTCTTAACTTGATCTTAACTCTCAACTCATCCCTCATAACATCTTCAAACAAATTCTGACTTTCTCTTATTCCTAACAACCAAATTTAATCAAACACAACCCCATTTACGTATTTCATATCAAATTTAATTATTTCTCATCAAAAATGGAAGAAATTGACGTCCCTTGTTATTTTCTCTGTCCTATTTCTCTTCAAATAATGAAAGATCCTGTCACAGTTTCAACTGGTATATCATACGATCGTGAAAGCATTGAGAAATGGTTGTTTTCTGGGAAAAACAACACTTGTCCTGTTACCAAACAAGACCTCTCTTTAGATGCTGAGTTAACTCCAAACCATACTCTTCGTCGATTGATTCAAGCTTGGTGTACAATCAATGCTTCTTTTGGTATTGAAAGAATTCCAACTCCTAAACCTCCTATTAACAAAACACAAATCTCTAAACTCCTCAAATCTTCTAAATCTCCTTTGTCTCAATTCAAATGCCTTGGTCGACTTAAGTCACTTTCTTCTGAAAATGAAAGCAACAAAAGATGTTTAATAGATTCTGGTGCTGTTGATTTCTTAGCTTCCATAATCGTCAACAACAACAATAACAACGATAATAACAATGATGTTGTTTCTGACAAAGAAACAACGTTTAACGCCTTTGACTTTACAAGAGCAAGTGAAGAGGCCTTGAGTGTTTTGTACAATCTTCATGTTACAGAATCAAGTACACTTCAAAATCTCATGTTAGGTGAAAATGGGAAAGAATTTTTAAATTCTTTAACGAAAATTATGCAAAGGGGAAGCTACGAGTCTCGAGCTTACGCTGTGATGTTATTGAAATCTATGTTTGAAGTTGCTGATTCTATTAGACTAGTTACCATTGGAACTGAATTTTTCAAACAAGTAGTTGAAGTTCTTAAGGATCAGATTTCAAAAGAAGCTTCAAAAGCTACATTGCAATTACTAATACAGCTTTGTCGTTGGGGAAGAAATAGAGTCAAGGTAGTTGAAGCTGGAGGTGTTCCAGTTTGTGTTGAGCTTCTTTTGGAAACTTTTACGAAAAGATCTTGTGAAATGTTGCTTGGTTTACTCGAAATGCTTTGTGGGTGCGCCGAGGGGCGTGCTGAGTTTTTAAATCACGGCGCAGGAATCGCCGTGGTTTCGAAAAAGTTATTGAGAGTATCTCAAGTGGGAAATGAGAAGGCTGTGAAAATTCTCTTTTCTATCTCTAAGTTTTCAGCTAGTTCTAGTGTTGTACAAGAAATGTTGCAATTGGGTGTTGTGACAAAGCTATGCTTCGTGCTTCATGTTGATAGTGGAAACAAGACCAAAGAGAAAGCTAGAGAGATACTGAAAATTCATGCAAGGACTTGGAAGAATTCTTCTTGTATTCCTTCTAATTTGCTTTCTTCATATCCATCTTAGTTAATTGTTGAGAAATTATTAATTAGTTTTAAAATTGTTGATTAATTATACTAGTTTTTCCCAATAAACCATTTGATACTTGTGTTTGTGTACATAATTTTGTTAGAATTGATTAATTGTTTTATAGTACTATGGACTCTTTATGAACATTGAAAGTGTGTGGGTTTGATCCTATCATTAAATATACAGGTATGACTCGTATGAGTGTGCCTTTCTTATTTAAAATATATTGGAATTAGATGAAAATATATTATGTTAGAAGGAAAATTATTTTGCCTTAATTTGTGTTAATTGAAATTTATAATTTCATTGTCTATATACCTATTGCTTAAAATTTTGGTTTTTTATTTTCATAAACAAAAATTTAACAACTGTTCCCCGGTCAAATTCGACATTCATGAACTTAATTTATTTTGGGATACACTAATATTAATTGAATTAATTACTTAATTTTGATGCTTAATTATAGATAATATTATGCTGAATGAATAATGAAACTTGATTAATCAATCCTCATGATACTTTTCTTGAGTTTTGAGTTGAAATTATGGTTCATTTAGTAATCTAATTAGTAAATAAGATTAATTTTTTTGTACTTTAGAATCATATTAAATTATTATTTGAAAAAAGAATTTTCAGTTGAAATTTAATTAAAGTTGTAAAATAATTAGTATATCTGATTTTCCACCATATAATGCTAAAAATTATTAATTTTAATTAATTTGTTTACTTTTACATTGGTTTGCTAAAAAGAAGTGTTGGTAATTTGGCATTTGATATATGTAGGTTTCCTCTTCCTATATTCATTTCACATCTATCAATTTAATTAATAGTTAAAGTTTATAAAAATAGTGATTATTTATTATATTTTTATAAATTATATAATAATAATATTATAGTTTATAAATATGGAACATTATAGCCTTAACATTAAGCATTTGTTTTAAATGCATAAAATTTAATAGTGGCCGGCCTGAGTATACGCTTTAGATCAACGTTTTTTTCTTTTTATATTTTTTTAAAGAAGATAATTAACCCATTTATATTTTTTTCAATTTTTTTTTATAAAAAATAGATTATTAATTCAGTAAACCAAATGTATTTAAACTAAAAACTAAGTAAATGAGAAAGTGCAATCTGCCATGTTTGGCTCAATTTTTCTAACGAAAAAGACTTTTCGCGAAAAAATAAATAACAGTTTTAAACACCTTTTTCTTTGAGAATAGTGACGTTAATCTTTCTAATTATTCAAAATATATATTAAAGAATAAATTTTAATTATATACATTTAATTATTATTTTATTTAAAAATGTTATGTATCATTAATAATTTTCCCTTTTATTTTGCTAGACTGCTGCTTTTGAACTTCTCGAATGCTTTGTATGCTTTCCGGCCTTGCCTTTAGAAATTAGTCATGTGTTCCTTAATGCAACTTAATTTATATATATTTCCAGATAAGAGGAAAATGAAATGTCACATCGTCAAGTTGTTATTTTGCAAGAATGGTCAAAATATGGTTTAAACAAAAATAAATAAAAATACTAGCTTGAATTCAAACTTCACCAAATATGTCAACCAAAAACATAAGCTGTTATGTTATAATACAATTTCATTCTTATCGTGTATTTTATTATTTTGGAAAAAAAGTGTTGTAGTGGTGGAACAAAGTCGTTCCAGAAAATTAGGGTTGTAATTTATGACCCAATACAAATATCAGTTATTTTAACACATATAACATGTTTTATAAACGTTAAGATATAACCTAACAATAAAAATTAAGCCTTTTAATTATATTTTATTATTATGTTGTCTCATAATTTTTATCGATATTAGACAATAGTTTATAATTTTTTTAAAAGATTTTGACACTATATATTTGTTTTATTAAATTTATTTCAAAATGAATTAAATGTATTAAAATATAATATTAATGAACTAAATCATAATAACTTAAAAATAATCACTCCAGCATGTTACTTATAAATACTATATTGAAATTTCAAACTAATTATTAAATTAATTTAGACTAAATTTTTAAATTTAAAGATATTGCAAAAAAAAAGTTAAGTAATTAAAGTATAGAATTAAAAGTTAAGAAATGTTATGTATTGCTCTTCTTTATTATTATTTAAGATAATAACCATACATGAATACCATATTACACTATATAGATGAATTTAATAAATATTTCTTACTTAAAAAATATATTTTATTTTATTTATTTTGAGTTGACTAATAGTAAACATGAGAATAACTAAATTAATCAAACATAAATATATAACGTTCATAAATGAATTGATACTACATAACATATTTGTTAAACGAAAAAAATGCAAAAATCACACTCCTTTTACACGAAAGAATCTTGCATTATAATAGAGATACTTACATATAGTGAAACAAAGTGATATTAACTCTTTCTTTTCATAAAAAAGAAAAAGTGTTACAAGTGTGGATGAAATCAAGGTCTAATATTGATAGAAGACATATAACATATTGTATATAAGATTTTCTTATTTTCATTTTTTACCATCCTTATAGAAATGTAAGAAGCATGAGACCTTAAGGCGATATTTGACATCCTATATAGATTAGTGGTACATAACATAATAGACATAAACCAGCATTTCGGGTGACATTGGCTTGAATCAATTGAATTCGGAAAGTACTAAGGATATATTTGATTTTTAGAATAAAAATGTAATTAGAAATATAATAGTAATTTAATTTAATGAAAACAATATTATGCTTTAGCAATGAAATAAAAATAAAAATGAATATTAAAATAAAATTTATAAAATTATAAATAAGGCATAATTGGAAAATAAATTTTTAGATTTTTAAAGATTATACAAATATGTAAAGAAAATAAAACATTCCAACGTATTTCCGATGAGTGTGAGAAGAATGAGTATTATTGTTACTATTAAAATATTTTATATTTATTTTAGAATAACAGTCAAACTAAATAAAAAAAATACCTTTATTATTTTCTATTAGAATTATTATTATAAGGGTATTTTAGTCTTATACTTTTTTTGCTTATATTTCTCTTACTTCTCTATTTTCCATTTTTTTGTTTTTGTATCTCTCATTTTGTAATAGAACCTATCCCTTCTCTCTTCCTATTTGTTCTTATTCTTCGCATTTCTTTACTCTTTTTCTTTATATTTGAGTAATTCACATGATATTAAAGTTTTGATTGTAGAAGATAATTTTTATCTCTTCAAGAACATGAGCAAAATTTGAAGGTTCAAGATTCTCATTTGATTCAACTTCTTTATTTTGTTTTGTGATTTCAATCAATTAAAAATTTATTATCCTAGAATCGGGTAATCAATTTCCTTCAAGTTTCACAAATATCAAGCATGTTTGCATAGAGATTGATCCTAATTTTTATTTTGTCAAAATTTTAACTTTTTGGATAGATCTATAATTTGTATAAAGATTATGGAGTTTTTTGTAATTACTTAAAAGTTTGAGGATTTTTTTATAATTTTAGAAATTTTTGGGATATATTTGTAATTTTTTAAACAATAACGGTTCATTTGAAATTTCAGGAAAGTTTAGAGGTGAATTTGAAATTTCAATAAAGTTTAGGGGTGTATTTGCAATTTTAAGCATTTTAGGGTATATATGAAATTTCAAGAAGTTCAGGAGTGTATTTGAAATTTTTAGAAAACTCAGTGGTATATTTTTAATTTTTGGAATTTTGAGTATTATTTGTTTTTACAATTTCTAGTAATAGAGACAACTTAGTACAGTTAATTAGTGTGAGATTAGATGGAAAAAAATATTTGTATTTAAGTTAAGTGATAATGAACTTTTTAAAAGGCAAAAAAAATGTGGGGTTATGATTCTAGAAATATAAGTAGACTTACAAGTTATAAAGTAGAGTATGAAAAATTGTTAAATAATTAAGAAGTCGATAATTCAAAAATTATCACTTAGATGAACAATTCTGTTGAACACTCAATAGATACTCAATTGACAAAATATAAAACAACAAAGGAGATTTGACAACATTTGACAATTTTGTATATATAGTCTAATTTTACAAAATAATATCAGTTAGAACATGAGTATTCAAGATTTTTATTTTACAATGACAGATCTTTGGGATCAGTTGGCTCTTACCGAATCGAAAGAACTACGTATTTGTGCAGCTTATATTGCTCGTAGAGAAAAGCAACATCTAATTCAACTTTTGATGGTACTTTGTAATGATTTTGAGGGTCTTTATGGCTCTATTCTGTATCGTAGCCCACTTCCATCTGTCGTTTCGGTAGTTAGTGAACTCTTAGATGATGAGATACGTCTTAAGTCTCAGACAGGAAAAGAAATTCTCCCGGTGCCTAATTCATCAGTTTTTGTAGTTACTTCTAGACCTCTTACTCACTATGAAAACAAGACTCTAAGTTATTGAATAAAGTACCACAACTACACCAATAAAGGCATCACTTCAGGCCTCCACTATTTGGAAGTCATTTTTAACCACGATTATATCATCCTCTACAAGTTGACACTGCAACAGTTGTACCCCCATCTAGTTCTTTTGGATCTAGAACCTCATCCTCAAATCCAATATTTACAACCCTTATTAAATAGTTTCAGAAGTTCCTTGCTTCATAGTCGCATGCTATTCAGATTACTCACAACTCAGTTTTTCATGAATGGACTAAGTACATCAAAATTGATTGTCATTTTACTTGTCATCACCTCCAAAATGACACCATTATGTTGCCTTTTGTTTCTTCATCCTTGCAGCCTGTCGACTTTTTTACTAAGTCACATTCTATTTCACATTTTCGTTTTCTAGTTACCAAATTTTGGATGCTTCTTGCAGCTACATCGTGAGTTTGAGGGGGTATTAGAATAATTATTATAAGAGTATTTTAATCTTTTATTCTTTTTACTTATATTTATTTTACTTCTTTATTTTTCATTTTGTGTGTTTGTATTTCTTTTTTTACAATAGAACATATCCCTTCTCTCTTCTTCTTTGTTCTTCTTTCTTGTATTTCTTTGCTATTTCTCTTTATATTTGAGTAATTCACATTTTTATTATTGTTTTTTTTTTCAAATTGATGCTAATAGCTTGCTAGCAAATGGCCTAAGTTGATCACACAAGTGACATTATGCTCTATCTTGTCCTCTCGCAAAGTTAGTTGCTCTAAAGGAGTTGTTAGGCTGATTATAAGATACTTGTGACCAAACTTATACATGAGACTGATTGAAATTAGAATTATGACGTGGACATGAATTAATAGCTTTATCAAACACGTTGGACTCATCTTATGAACTAGCATTTTTAATATAGAGATTAATTGAATGTAATGAAGATATAAGTACAAAATTTGGCTTATCAAGTCTACATTCATAACTCAACAGAAGTGGTCTAGCATCATCCATTGTGATAATTTTATTTATCATATGTTCAATGACTGTGAGGGAATAATTGTCATATGATTCATCAAGGCCACAAAGGATACTCATATATAAGTTTCTATTCTTTAGATAACCAGATGCAACTTCTTCAAGCTCATCAACATGCAACTTAATCTTTAACATGTATCCATTGATGCTTAGTATATCTTTCTTAAGTGTTTGTAACTCTTTCTTAACTTGAATTATTCTTGTTCTTGAATAAGAAGCATAAGATTTTTCTAGCATAATCCATACATCTTTTTACGTGTCCAATTATGAAATTTGTTTAAGCATTTCATTTGACATGCAAGACATTGATTAATTAGCAATCAACCATTTCATTTTTTTTTCCATAATAACTTGTAATCTGGATTACTAGTACCTTCACTTAAAGTTTACTTTGGTGAATCATACAAGATATAACTATTGAGCTTTAATTTTTTCAATAGTTTTAGGATATGATACTTTCAAATTGTAAAGTTATTTTGATGAAGTTTAATCTATATTAGAGTATTATGAATTGTAAATATATCATGATTAATATAATTTAAAAGTTTTATGATGAAGCCTTGTCGATCACCACAAATGGATAAACCATTATTGTTATAACTTAGTTTCAAGTTTCATGATTTTAGGTTTGATAACAGGAGTAAATTCAACAAGATAAAAAATGAAAGAAGATAGAGGAAAAGGAAGAAGAATGTACAATCAACAAGAATTGACATTTCTCGTATTCAAACTCAATATGCAAAATCAATTACATAACTACTTATAAGTCTTGTCCATGTAACTAATTACAAGAACTTTCAACTACATCTCCTTACAATTAGAATACTACGATTGATTTAGTCAAGTTTAAAAAAAATTATAAAAATCAAACTTAACTATTTAAGGTTGCAAAAGTGTATCAGATTAGATTAGAAAAATCCAAAAACTGTTTTTTCTGGTTGTAATTAAAATATTTATTATGTAAATAAACTATAAATATATTAATTTATCAAATATTAACATTTATATGTTAGTTTGATCGAGTCAATTGTGTAGTTTTTTTCTTTTTATTCAATAGGTTAACGATTATTTAAGAAGAAAATGATAGTTTAAAATATATAATTAATAAATTGATGTATTTTAGTTTAAATTTTTTATAAATGTATCAATTAGATCAAACCAAGAAGAATGAAAAAGACCAGATCAAATTATTTGTTACAATCTAATTTTCCAATTATTTAAGAAGAAAATGATAGTTTAAAATATATAATTAATATTAAATGATTTATAAATGTATCGATTAGATCAAACCAAGAAGAATGAAAAATATCAGATCAAATTATTTGTTACAATCTAATTTTCCAATTATTTAAAAAGAAAATGATAGTTTAAAATATATAATTAATAAATCGATATATTTTAGTTTAAATGGTTTATAAATGTATTAACTAGATCAAATCAAGAAGAATGAAAAAATCAGATAAAATTATTTCTTATAATCTAATTTTTCAATTATTTAAGAAGAAAATGATAGTTTAAAATATATAATTAATAAATCGATATATTTTAATTTTTTATAAATATATCAATTAGATGGAACCAAGAAAAATGAAAAAAATCAGATCAAATTATTTGTTACTATATAATTTTTCAATTCAATTCAGTTTATTATTCTATCTATCCACCCTTATTATTTTTTATTAAAAATTAATAATTCATGTTTAAAGTTTGTTATTCTATTAATTTACGTTGAATGCCTTACGTTCCTTGTGAGCGATCAATGATTGATTGAGTTGTTTGTTATAAGAGCTTATACGTGCATTTGGACTCGAGTCGTTGACACTGACCAGTGGGGGCACGTGAGTCTTATCCTGATAGGACTCTTACAACTTTTAGTTTTATTTTTCTTTATTTGCATTAATTGTTTAGAGTTTTTATTTATTCGTTAACATGTTTTGTTAATTTAATTTTAGAATTTTTATTAATTTTTTTCCTACATTGAACCTTCTACTCACTGATGGGTTAAAAATAATAAATTAAAAAAATATATTTTAAATATGAAAATAAAAAAAATAAATTTCAATAAATTATATAATGAATTTTTTTTGGATGTATAAGGAAATTATATTAAATAGATAACATATTTTTTAAAATTATTTTATTAAAATTTGTTCCATCCATTACATAATCTCTTCATAAATGAAATTTAATTATTAACTTTATTTATAATGTCTACATATATTTTCATATAACATAAAAATATATGTTTTTTTAAATAAGATTAAAAGTGAAACCTTACATAAAAATCAAAGAATGAATATTTATCTTCAATTGTATTAAATTATATTATATAAGTTGTTATATGTAAATTAATTATAATTGTATTTATCTTATCTAATATGTTATAACAAATATGTCCTAATTGTTTTCAACTTTTAACCATTTTCTTTGATTGATTATAAACAATATGATGTTTTTTTTCATTGATTTTCTTTATAGGTTTGTAAATTTGATCGGTGGTCTTCACAAAGTGTGTACTTGTGTAGGAAGGTTTATCATGTGATCAAGTATGTCCCTTCCAAGTCCTTGATGCATGTTTTTTTTTAGAACAATAATGTTTCATGCTTAATTCTTTGATGCATGTTAATTTTTAGATAGGTTACTAGGATGATTTATGTTATTTAATTAAATCTAATTTTATTTTATTTCAAATTAGGGCTATAGGCATAAGCATATAAGGATGTGTATGTACCATAGACATGGGTAGTTGTTTTGTAAATAAAAGATATAGTCGTTAATTCATTTTTCTTTAACTTTGCCACTAGCATGCAATGGCAAGATGTTCAAATATCAACACTTAGAAAACTTGTTTTTGGATAATAAAGACGACGGAGATCATCTTCATTATCTAAAAATAAGGGCAATCAACTCACAAGTTCATATTGAGTCAAAAAGAAAACATATTATATCATGTGATGTGATAATAGAAACAATCATTTAATGAGTCTATTGCCTTAGAAATTTTAATGTGATAGATCTGTATTGATCGAAGTGTCATAAATATATGATACACAATTGAAGATTTATAAATATGCATATCTAAAAGAATTTTAGTGTATAATAGCTATGGAATGATACGAACCCCCTTTTTTTTAGTCTTTCCTGCAGCAAGAACCTTCCTTGTGTTGGCCTTCTCCTATAACAACTAAAACTAAACCATGATATGCAGTGGGTATAGCAAGATTTTCTGCATTATTAGTAAGATTATAGGTGGCCGGTCAATCTAATAACCAACTACTTATATAGTGAAATCTCTCTAGCATAACTCTTCCGAACAAACCTTGCCCAATCTTCACTAACTAAACAACAAATAAAACCATCAACCAAACCACTTAGAAAATAGAGTAAGCCAGTAAGATCTAAATCTATTAACTCTTCTAAATGTCCAAAAACCCAACGATTTCCACACATAACTAGGGTAGAACCAAGTTCTAAATAGCAATTAGCACATTGGAAAAAAAAAAACTAATTTGTGTCTCCTGCAATCAATTTTAAGCATCTTGCTGAGCCTCAATTGTATCCATTTTAGCCCCATTAGAAAACTTCATAAACTTATCACAATCATAGTTCAAACCAGGCTTACAAAGATCAGTAAAATTAACATATATAGGTCGTAAATTTATTCCGGCGACTTTGGTTCTTCCAATCCCGACCACCAAGAAACAAGAATACAGAACACTACAAATTAGAAAGAAAAAAAATTGTTTTGATGGCTTTAGAAGCGTTTAAACTAGTGGACCATTGGAGTAGAAAAGAGAAAATTGCAGTACCAACTATTGAAGTAATTAAGGATTGGAAGATACCATTTAAAGGCTTTAAAATGGTTATTGTGATTGGATAAAAAATAAGACCATAGATTGTGATAAAGATTATCTGCAATAGGCTTCAACTGTAAAGTATAACTCTCAAGACTCGAATCATTCTTGCGCAATGTCTGCAATTCCAGACGTAAATCCATAATTTGCGCTTGAGAATTGGCTGATAAAACTACCTCCAAAGATTACCATTGCCTAGCAACAGTAGCACCACGAGGAAGATTAAGATACATGGACTAAGAAACAGATCCATAGAACCAACTTTTTACCAAGCTATTCACTAGATTCCACTTCAGAGTGACTGGATTCATAGTAGTTGTATTACCAAGAAATCGAGAAGGCTAAGTGATATAAATTGACAGAACGTAGAAGCGGGAGCTAGGAATTAATTTCTATTACACAAATAAATAATAATAGGTTAATACAAAATAATAAATCATAATAGATTTAAATAGTTTAACTTTTAAATGTAAAAAATCTATCTTATAAAAAACAACAACAATATAAAAAAAAACCATTCAAAACCAAATTTTCAAATACGCCTTACATATTCTCACTAAATAATATTAATATCAAAATAATATAGGAAAAAAAGATAAAATAGTTTATTTTATTTAAAGTTCTACTAGATTAATATTTTATTTTATTTAGAGTTCTATTTTTTTATGTACTATAAGAGTCTTATATAGAAATTTTTATTTAGAATTTTTGTTATGCATTATTAGAATCACACATAAAAACCTTATGAATTATTTAAAGAACTTTCCAACTATAAATAACTAGGTTCTATGTTTGTGTTTATACAAGATATCCTAAAAAATAATTAACTTAATAATATCAAAAAAATTCTCTCATTTTTTTTCTTTTATTACTAATATTTTAAGAATAATTATTCTTTCTATAGTTTGGAAGTTGAAGTCTCTTTTTTTATTTATAAGATAGAATAATATCTTTAATTTAATCTTACTTTAGAGTTGTTAGAGTGCTCGTACAAAGATAGATAATATAAATAAGTTTTTACTATTTTAGTTTTGTTAGTGCTTGCTTAGGTAATAGTTTCTTCATATTTGTTTTATAATACAAATACGTGGACCTCTTATGAGAGAGTGAGTATGGTTAGTATAAATTATACTCATTCATTTCTTATTTCTTAAATGCTTTCATATTATTGGTGCATTCGCATTTCCGTTCAACATCAAATATAGTAACCAAATGCAACAACCATTAACAAATCTTGCAAGGATCAAATGTTACTGTATTGTGAACAAAAGATTGAGAAACCAAGACTGAGAGAACTAATGGCCGAAGGCATTTGCAGACGAAGTCAATTCGATCCATAGTGGCTTCAACAAATTTGATATTGGATTTTGGCTTATACGACATGAAGCAAATAGATGTACTTATATAAGTAAATTATTCTAATCCAATTCAGATTATATATCGTCCAATGTATTAATCAAAGAAACACTTTCCTAAAAGAAGTCTAACTACACACCTAATTCATTTAAGAATAAACTCCTAATATAAATAGGAGGTTTAAAGTCATTAAAAGTTCTCTAAATAGAAAATTCCTCCAAAATATCAAATTTCTATTGTCCCAAAGTCCCAAAGGGTAATTACCTATTGTAAATACCAACAAAATCTAAACAATATATGAAATTATCAACAGGAACATGCTTAGCCAAAACAATTGTTAAAATCTCTAAAATGACTATCTTTTAGACAACAATACCACTATAACATAATATTACTAACGAAGTAATATTTAACACCAAAGTGTATGGTCTTTTTAAGATACATATTATAGGTCAAAAATATCAAACTATGGCTATCATAAAATACAATAAAAATAGTTTACATTACAAACCAAACATTCAAATAAAACAACTTCATTCGTTGCTTTTGCTATTTCCCTATACTTTGACTTTATAATAATGTAAACTATAAAGTCGTCTCACAACTAACATCACAATAAGAAGTGAAGACAAAATTTGTTAAAAACTTTCAATAAAATTACCAACACAGATGAAATCCATTAAACATTAACCTTATAGCTAGTGTTAGGACTCTTGCCAAAAACCAGGCGATATTCAAAGTGCTAATTAAATCCATTTCATAGCATCCAAAAAACCCTTGCAAAAGTAGCACGTAAAACAAATGGTAACACAAATAGCAAGTGAAATATTAGGATAAGTACAAATCATATCATACAACAAATTTCTTATGACACTAGCACATAGAATGTCATAATTAAAGATCAATAAATATACAAATGAACTCATTGAAAACCAATCCGGGTCCAAAAATTTCCTTTTATCAAAGACAATACAATATGGTTACTCTAGCTGCTCCTCTGCTAAATAATTAGCATAATAACCTAACTTTTACATAAAGGTTGAACAGAAGTGCCCACTTGTACTTTACTAGCAATTTCATTCTCAAACTCTACCTACTCATTTACATCGTTGTCTTTAATTTCCAAAAGATAATTCTCTTTATAAAATAAAATATTCAACATAAATGTAATCAATGAAGACAAATTTAACAAATCACAAGCATTATAAGCTTTAATCCAAAATGATGTACCCAAAACAACTTGAAAGAGCATGCAACATGCTCTTTTCAAAAGAGTCAAACTTAAATGTTCTGCAACTCCATGTTGACATGGTGTACTATATGCGATATCTTACTACATCACTTCTATGACATAACTAAACAAACTGACTCTTCTAAAATACAAAATCATTATTGGTCCTAAAGTGCTTGAATTTCTTACCACCAAAAAATCCCTCATTTTTAAAAGTGAGCAATATTTAAGGCTTAATATAACGATGATGAAATTGAAGCCCAATTAACAAATGTGCTACCATGAAGCTCATAGTGGCAACAAAGCAACTGTCATTTCATATCAAGAAAGCATCATTACAAACTCTTAATACTATATCTACAGTTAAATATCGATAGCTTTGTGAGTCAAGAGCACTCAAGGATATTAATTTCATTTTCAAATCTAGCACAAAACGAACATCTTTCAAAGTTTCAACAATATCATCATGCTTCTTAATTCGAATTGTACCTATTTGAATATTTGCTGGTGTGTTATTGATTATAGTGAGATGTTAGAGATAATATAATATTTAGATCATTTATTCATCTCATCATAATAGATATGTGTCAATGTTACATTGATAGAAATTTTATTTGAGATGTCAAAGTTTACCTAGACATAATAATTTTACAATAAACATTAGATCAATAAATGTAGGTTGTGTGAAATATCCCTTCTATGGACTAACAGAGTAATCACTAGAACCATCACTAGGTTGCATGAAACTGATTTTAATATATAATTGAGTCTTGCTTATTAGGTACTAAGGTCTTATTACCTAGGTCACTTGAAACTGATGTCATTTTTTTCTCGTGTATATCTCATCTTTCTTTGCTGCATTGGTTTTTTGGTATGGTTGATATACAATTCATAAGAAATGATAGAAAGATCAATGCTTGGCATGTATCTAGTTTTCAGGTAAAAAGGTCAATATTATTATTCAAGAATTAAATCAAAGCAGATACTATCTCAGTCGTAAGTTTAGAACTAAGTTTTAAAGACTTGTTCTCTCCTAGACCTCCAACTAGTATTACTTCATAGTCTTCAAAGCTACTGTCATAACTTGACTTCTTATTAGGTCTATAGCCTCAAGGTTGGCACGTCTCCCACTCTTTGGCTTCTATTTGGATTCAAAGGGTAATGCACTTTTCATGACGGAATTATAACATCTCCTTGATTTTTCTTGTTCTTCCTTTATTTCTCTCATCATGTTTAGTGTGGGGTATTTAATAATCTGATGATAAGTGAAGGAAACGACTCTCATCTTATGGATCCAAGGTCTGCTTAATATCACATCGTAAGAGGTGGGGTGTTCAATACTACAAAATTGGTAAGTATGATTGCTTCTTCTATAGAAATTGAGAGATGTATAGTCCCTACAAACATGATCACACTGCCATTAAAACCTACCAGGGGCTTTTGTTGTTCTATAATTTCCTTGGGGTCTATTTCCATGTCTAATAATATGAATAGGTATAGAAAATTAGAAGAACTTCCATTGTTCACCAAAATTCTATGTAACAATGCATGATCTTGACAGTAATTAAAAAAGGATAATTATGAGGTAGTAGAACTTCCCTTCCTTTGAAAATAATGGGAAAAATAGGTCTTTCACATTTCAAATTGTAAATGAGTTTATGTGAGTCTCTTGCTTTGCGTGCTTCCTTGAATTACTAGAGTGACTTGACATTGTTTATCCATCATGAATGGTGTAAATTATCTGCATATCTCCTTACAGAAGTTGGTTTTTATCGTGGAAAACATCATTAGGAAGGACAAATTCTCTTCAATTAGAGGGATTATTCAACTCCATGTTCCTTCCCATTGGACCTCTATTCATGTCAACCAAATATCCCAAATGTCCTTCACGTAGAAGATGTTTGATTTCCCACCTAAGATGTCAACAATATTTTATCCAATGACTTGTGTCTCTATGAAAAGTGCAATACTTATTAGGGTCTTCAAATGGAGCTCTCATAGGTTATTGTGAGTTTACTTGATTGATACGTTTTGTTCATGGTACAACTTCAGTCAATGATACACTCAATGGTAGACCTCTGAAAGGAACACTCTTTCCACATTCTAGGTCTCTTTTTGGGTGTAAACACTGGTTAGAAATGGGGAGGTTTAGAGTGTCTATTCCTATAAGGTTTCCTCTTTTTTTATTTTTAATAGGAAGAGGTTTGTTTAAAGTTGCTTTAATAAGCTTTTTGTTAATTTCAATTCTATTTCCATATTGAAAAACTTATGGGCCTCTTCATAGACCATATCCTGGGATCATGAAGTGTTTTTGGTTAACTCAAATAGAATTGATTTTACATGTAACGGTTATGCTCCTTCTTGGCGCACTATTATAGACTACAAGTCATGTGGAGTCATACCCTATACCTCGATGAGATGTGATGGTTGGTGAAATATCCGGTAAATGATTATTGAGGTCAAAATTTGAAATTGGTTGAATTAGACTATTTCTTTATTCGAGATGGGAACGAGGATTGTTCATAATAATAGGAGTGATTTTTTTATTACACGGGTTAATTCTATTTGGATATAAAAATCAAGGTCTCAAATGCTAACTATGCACTAGAATGATTTAGGGCCCCACAATATGAGTCAATTGTTTAGAGAATTGCTTATGTGTTGGGTTCTAGTGAGATGTTAGAAAGAAGATAATGCTCAAATCTTTTATTCATCTGATCAATATGATATATATATATATAAGAGATATATTTTAATGTTAAATTGATAGGCACTCTATTTAAGATGTTAGAGTTGACCCAAATATAATAATTTTACAATAAATATCAAATCACTAAACGTAAGTTGTATGGGATACTCCTTGTACAAACTAATAGAGTAATCACGAGGACCATTACCAAGTCTTACGAAATCGATGTTAATATCTGACCGGTCTTCCTTGTTAGGTCACGAGGTCTTGTTGCTCAGGTCACTTGAAATAGAATACATTCAAGGTGCTTTGAACAAGACCAGATCCATTGATTAATCATGTCAGGTCACCATATACAACTACTAGAATAATGTCACGTCCTCTATATAAGTGATGCATATCATGCCGCTAGGGTCGTGTATTTTTTATCTATAGGATACCAAACAATACTAATACTAACAACTTTGTAGAACACATTGTTTTCTCATCAAGAAAGCACCCTTGTCAACAGATTGATAAGTAGAAAACCAATCATTATTAAGGCACATATAGTAAATGCAACCCCAATAAAAAATCCAAACATATCTCGAAGCACTAATAGATATTGATAGAACATTATCATCATTAAAACTAGAACTATCTACAACTTAGCTACATCATTAAGAGTAGAAGATGTTGTGGCAAACTTATCTTGAAGTTTAGAAAATTTTGATTTCCAATGCCCTTTCTAATGACAATAGTTATATTTATCTTTTTTTTTCTAGATTTACCTCTATCATTACTTGAATCTTTTTCTAGAATTCTACCCATGACAAACAAACCACTACTAATATCATTATTACCTATAGACATCTTCTTATTCAACTCTCTAGAATTCAAAGTTGCTCTAAAGTCATAAAAAAATAATGTTTCACCCATTTAGCATTGTATCAATAAATTTTTCAAAAGAAAGAGGTAAAGAACATAAAAGATCCAACGTTTGATCCTCATCATCAATTTTAACACCAACATTTCTAATATCACAAATAAATTTAGTAAATTTATCAAGGTAATCATTCAGAAAAGTACCTTCTAACACTCTAAATGTGTACAAGCATTACTTTAAATATAACCGAATGATCAAAGACTTAATTATATACAAACTTTTCAATTAAATCCATAAATTAGTAGCAGACATTTTGAACATCTGGCTCATTAGTAGTAGTATAAATTACTTCTTTTGCAAAGTATTGTCGTTCAATAGAGATAGAGTTATTTCTTGGAGTAGCCATTGGAGAAGCTTGAAGAAATGATGTTCATAGGTGGTGAATCATCGGCTAAATATAATGGGAATGGAACGATACTTCACACTTTATTGATTGGTAGTACAAATGTATTTATACAACAATAGTATGATTAACTACTTAAAGAGCTAATGAAAGAATGTAAAAGCTCTTTACTAATGATCAGTTAGCTACTATAAGTATCACTACAATATACACACCCACGTAGTGAACACATGAATCCAATAATATCAACAACATCCAACATCTCTTCTCCAAACTCCTCTACAATATGTTCGCTAGGTATAACCTATTTTAAATATTAGTTATAAACTTTTTCATTACATATTACTAATATATTTATAAATGTAATGGTAAAGTATTTGAATATTGTAATAAATATATTGATAATAATATATTATTTAAATTTTATTTGTATTAATAATAATACTAATTTATGAAATAATTATTTATCATTAAATATGTATCATAAAAGGAAAATATTTTTATATAATTCTATTTGATAAAATGCATCATTTTGATTCTCATAAGTCAAGAAAAGGTTGGGTTTACCACAGGCCAAAGAGAAATCATATTATTAATTGGAAGGTGTGATAGTTTATTATAATAAAATAAGGTGATCAGATATAAATCTTATATAGTTGATCCAAACATATCATTTTAATCGACAAAGTCTCTCCCAAAAGTTTGATAATTTGTATTTTGAATAAAAAATGGTAAAAATGGATGTTGAAGTTTACAATGTTTTTATGCAAGCTCGGAGAAAAATAATTTTAAATAATTTAAATAAGTTTTTTCTCATTAATCAACTCTATCATTTAAAGTTATCATTGTTTCATTTCGCTTTCAAGAAAAAATGTAATTAGTGGCTGCCCTCGAATGTATAAATGATGAAATTATTGACTCGTTTGAGGAATTTTAAAGATCATTAGTTATTCTTACTTAGAATATGAGCATAAAGTTGAAGCTTTAAACTTGTAACATTATAAGGCCACCTTAAAATTTTCAAAATTTGTAGTAAATATTTAATATTTATTAATAAAAATATGCATATCTCATTAATATTGTAATAAATATATTTTTAGTATACTAATAGTATTATTACTTTTGTAAGAAAAATATATTAGTAAATGAATAAAATTAAAAAGTAATTTATTTACAAATAATTATAAAAAAAATATAAAAAAATATTTTTATCACTAAATATGTGTCGTACAAGTAAAATATTTTTGTATTATGAGAGAATAATGAAAAATATTAATTATTCGTATATTGTTTTATGATCCAAATTCTCAATCGATAATTAAAAGATTAGTTATAGCATAGGATAATTTTTTGAAGACAATTATTTTTTATGTTTTCTTGGTAAAATGAGATTTAAAATATCACTAGCAGGTTTATTTTTAATATTTTTATGCTATTAATATGAGTTTATATTATTAAAATGTTAATAATGTATTTAATTATCCAATTTTTTTGCATTTATTTTATGATATAAAAATTCATATGATTAAACAATAAATAAAAGGATTATAACCTCATTGAATTTACAGCGCCTTTGGAGGGATTGTAATTTTTTTTTTTTAGACTAAAACGATTATTATGCGTTTTGGGTAGTAAAAAAAAACGCATTTTTAATTATTGTGCACCCATTATTTAAGTACTTTTAGTTTTTACATAAAATACGTGGACCTATTATTACAATTTTTTTTTTTTATCAAAGTTTCAATATTTACCTTTAAAACTTATTAGTTGGGTAGAGTTATTTTGGTAGTTACAAGAATAAAAACAATTTTAATAATTTATTATAAAATAAAAATAATATTTTTTATGTTTATTTCGTATATTTTAACAATTAAAAAAATTTGTCAAATTATTTTATTTTAAATATTATTTAATTAGATGTTGTTAAACACTATTTAAATATTTTTAATCAACATCTAGTTAAATTCTATTTAATATTATTAATGTATTATATTTATTGTTATTAGTTTTAATAGTATTATTTTTTTGTAATTTCTTATTTTTTACATTTTTTTTGTTAAATATTAAAATACTTTTTATTAAAAATAATAACTTATAAAAACACTTGTAATAATAGCTCAAATCGAGTCTTAAAATATAAGCATAAATATGAAGGGGGATAAAATAGAAATAAAACCTAACGTTTTTTCGTTACACAAATGAAATTAATGGCTCTTAATCCTTAAAATTCTAATTGAATTTGTTCAAATCCAACTATATACATTAGAAAACTTTTGTTTCTAGTTTTTGCCATTGTGACTTGGATCCTGGCGCTTTTGGGATCATGTGTTGCACTAACTTTCATGCTACTGAATAAACTAAAATGTATTTTAATTTATCCCAAATTTCTAGGCTAATTTAAGCTCAAAGCAAGTAGAGCACACTGACTCACATAGACATAGAAGCATTCAAGCATTTAAAAACAACAATTTTGGAAGGGATTTTATATAAATGGAGAACAAAAACACCAGTAATGTAAATAAAATCTGGAAATTAATTATATTTTATTAAAATATACAAAAAAATTAGACGTGTAATATATAAATAATATTAAATAGTTTAATAGTGCCAGCAAATATATTTAGCCAAGTAAAAAAGAATTGTTATATATTGCTCTCATGGTTTTGAATAGAAAACGTCTTCTTTATCATGTAATTTAAATTTTCTTTTAATTTCAATGAGGAAAATAAAATTAAAAGAAATTAAAAGAGTTCTTACATTTATAAACGTGACCTTTTAATGCTTTTAATAAAAATATCATAAACTACTCCAATTCACATTTACATCCTAAATTGCTAATGACAATTACAAAAAACTACTTTTTTAAACAGGGGTAAATATTATGTTATGTTACTTATTCTAAATATTTTTAATTCTTTTAATAAGAATTCTATTTATTATAAATACCACTAAATTGTGATTTTTGAGAAAATATCAAACTATGATTACATGTTCTTAATAAATCTCTTTTACTAAAAAAATTTATTTTAAATCTAAAAGATTAAAATCTAAACAATTTAGAGTTTTATTTTAATTATAATGCCCATCTTGATCTATAACAATAAAATTACAAAACTATTTTAGAACTTTACCTAGGCGAATTTCTAAGTGAATTGCCCTTCTTATTGTATATAAAATTTTTGGTATAATATTTATAAAATTATTGATAAATTCATATATAAAATAGTACAATATCCCATTATATTTTAAAATTTTGATTTTGATTACTTAAAAACTCATTATAAATTCAATAATTTAAACATATTAAATTTAAATAAAAAATATATAGTATTTTTATTCAATGAAAAATAAACAATAATTAAAAAATAAGTAGTCCAATTAGATTATAGTAATTTAAACTCATTTAATATTGAACAAAATTCAATTATATCATATTCAATTTTATTGAGGTGCTATTTTTATTGTTATAATTTTTAAGAATGCTATTTTTTTATAATTTTCCAACATTTTTTAATTAATAATTAAAAGAAATTTTACTACAAAGAAAAATATTGTGCATATTTAGAACCATTTATCCTTTTGGTTGAAAGTACTTTCAAATATGTTTAACAATTTTTATTTGTGTTTTTTTTAAAAGCAAGGGTTCATTGGGATTTGTTTCTCCTTTTGGTTGAAATGATTAATAATTACATTAAGCATTTCTTAAGGTGTTTGGGAATCTTCAAGAGAGGCACTTCCAAAATTTTGAAAAATATTATTAATGTTTTTAAGAAAATAAGTAATATTTACTTTTGAGATAAGTAGTTTTGAATCTATGTTTTCTTCTAAAAATAACTATTGAAGCATCACTTAAAATCACTTCTAATATTTTATTAAACAACTTTATTTTAGAAAACTTATAAGATAAGCATGAAAAAATTATCCAATTAAATCTCCTCAAAAGTAAGGTTTATCATAACACGATAAGTCTTATCTTGAAGTGATTTTAGTAAAAAAAAAAATTGTAGTAAGACATGTGTCTGATTTGGGAAGGCATCCAATATCGTGTTAAATTTTACCATAACAAGGTAATATCTTATCACAATAGTGATAAGTTTTACCTTATAGTGATTATGATAAAAAAAAATTTATAGTAAGACATTTGTCTAGTATAGGAAGGTATTAGTTCAATGTAAAAAGTCTTATCACTGGCATCCAATGTCATGGTAAAACTTATAACGACAAGATAATGTCTTACTATAATATTAGTAATTCTTACATTAGAAGCAATTTTAATAAAAAATAAAATATAATCCATATGTTCTACTAGTTTGATAAATCACTATAATAATCACATCCAAATGAATCTTAAGTGATCCTTACCTCAATATTGAATATGTGCATGCTTATATGCTTAAATAATTACTAAATTACAACTTAAAATTACTCTTAATATTTTCATTGCAAAACACCTGAAAACTTAATTATCTTAAAATCACATTTTACCAAAAAACAATATATTAAATAACGTGTAATAAAAACATATCCAGCCCTATTGTTTACCTCATATATTCATAATTATTTATAGGATTCATTTAGAATAAATTAATAATATTTAATATAATAATTAAATATTTAAAATCGTAGTGATTAATTGGAAACCTTAGTCACTTTTATTCTTCTTCTTTTTTAAGAAGTCTTTAAGAAATTGATTTGCTTTTTGCGAGATCTTCTTCTACAAAAGCCTCTCTTCGGTAAATTTTGTTTATATTTATCTCCTTCATATTAGTTATTTTAAATAAAAATATATATTTATGTTATTTCTTTACCTAAATCTAGTTTTAGATTATTTTTTCATACAAGTATTTATCTATAATAATCTATGTTATGTTTGTACATGTGAAGTTTGTGTTTTTTTGTCAATCTAAATCTTTATTTAGATCGTATTGTCGAAAATCATAAAAATTATAATATAGTAGTAAAATTTTATTTTTTTATAAAGAATGACGAATATACTAATTGGAAAATAACCTTACAATAGAGTTAAAAATAACAGCTTAAGATTTTATCTATCCGTTTAAAAGGATTTTTAATATTAAATTAATAATTTTAATTATTGATGTATTTAAATTAATCTTTAATGAAATTCTATTTTCTAAAAAAAAAGTATTTAAATTATGTTTATTATTTATTTATTTAGATTACTTTTTAAGATTTTCATAAGTTGTGTACAGCTTGATAATTTCTTATTTTGGTCCTATAATAAGACTAATATTATACTTTTATATTTGAATTATTGAATTGATTATCAACATCTTTTTCATTATCTCTCTGTTTCACTCATCTATTTTATTCTTCTAATCTCGTTATGCATCAGGATATATAGTAAATAAAATTCATCAATGGTGTTCCAACTATTTTGGACCCTCATTAATAGTACTGCATGTTTTATTTTTCCTTTTTTTTCTTTTCTTTATTTACATTTGAATACTATTATTATTAAAAGGTAAACACATAAGAATACATATTCATTTTTATGTTGTGGAGATTCAGAGTCAATGTGTAAGAAGGTATATATAATTAAATTATTTGGATTCTATACCATTATAATGTGGATCTTTAAACCTTTTTCTGAGTCTTGAAGGAAACAAAAATTACATTCTTTTCCATATTATTAACTGGGAATAAGAAAGTGAAGTGTATATGAATTACAACTATGTATATATATATATATATATATATAGAGATTATTTCTTGGTAATATCTATCCCATTCTAATATACTATACATAACTCTACAGTCGAACATCTTATATAGAAAATACAAGAAAAATGAAAAATAAGAATATAAATATATATGTCACAGGATCAGCGACTCTAAATATTTACACGATTTTTTATATCCTATTATCTCAAGGTACAGAAAGAAAATTACTTATTTAAATATAAACCGTTGAGATAAATAAGTATAAAAATTATATGTAATATTTTGTTGCCATCGATCCTAGTGTATATAATTAACTTTCTCGTGTTGATACAGAGAAAGTATCATCATGATCACTAAGAAAATCAAATGGACTCCAATTACCTGTAGTTAACAAGTTTCGATCTTGATCATGAGCGTGATCTGAATTCAATCCAAGTAGAACTTGATCATGTGTTGCAATTTGCATAGAATTAGGATCAGGACTAACCATCAAGTTATTATGATTAGAATTATTAGACCATAAAACCTCTTCATCATAATTATGATTAGAATTAGCTATTTCATGACCTGGCAATGGTGGCAATCCAGCAAAATCATCAAGACCATCAATTTGATCATGATCAACTACTCTGTTTTGATCATCATGATCATCTAATCCACAAAAGAACGTATTTAGTTGAAGATGATGATCGGAATTAAGATTAGTTCTACTTTGGCATCCAAACAATACTCCAATATTTTCTTGAGGTAATTGATGAAGATTGTTCACATGACCCTTCAAGCTCAAAAGCTCTAAAGATGGATCATATTGAGATCCATTACCATTATTGTCATTTGAAGGCTTTTGACTCAAGAAATTTGCATAAACGAGAGCAAGATCAATATGTGAATTTTGTGACCCATTAGGCATTACAGTGGAATGATCAGCTAAGAAATTATTATTCCCAATTGGGTTAATAATATTATTGGTAGAAAATAACTCATAATTACCCAAATTAGTACTACTAGTACTGATCTTGGCTTGATGAGCATTGTGAATTTGATCATGATGATTATAATGATGATCTAAATTTAATGTTGTTGTTGACGATGATAATAATCTTAATGACTTAGCTCTTCTGTTCTTTCTACATCCACCTCCAATAGGAACATTCCTTAATGAGCCTCCTTTAGTCCAATACCTTCTACAACCTTTGCAGAAATATCTTGGTTGTGATAAGCTATAGTTGTTGTAGTAACAAAACTTTGTATTTGAACATCCACACCTTGGACAATTTGGTGATATTTCTACATTTGGTTTCCATATTCCTCTCTCATCCATCACCAATATAATTGTGCTACATGCAGACTACTACTACATCAAAAAATACCTTTAGTTCTCTCTCTTACAGTTTCTATAGCACTTGGTTTGGAGAGAGAGAGAGAGAGATTGAGTTCAGTAGGGAGATAATGTAACAGTGACAAATGGGTTATATGGGGTTTTAAAAAAGAATCAAGTTCTCATGTTGCATTCTTCCACCAGTAATGAAAATTTATTTTTTTATCTATATAATTCATTTTGATATCACGTACGTAATACACATTATTAATGTTCTAAATTATATAAAGTAATTCGAACTCACATCCAAGAAGTTATGAGACCCAACCTTTATTATAATATAAAACTAATGGAGTGATGTGCCTACAAAATTGACAATTTGTGTGATCATTTAATTGGTTACTCATGTATGGTGATACTAAAAAAATTAAATCTTTACGTTTTTATATGAACTAATTATTTAAATAAGTTTACTTTTAATCCTCTTCTTAGAAATATATGCATTGTATTTTTGAATATGTGAAAAATATATGTATTTACATTATACAAAAAGAAATACGTACATAATGTGAATGAAGTTAAAAATGAAAAAATTTATAAGTAGGTTATGATATGTAATTAAACGAACAGATTAAAAAGTCATAAAAAAAAATTCAGAATAATAGTGAAATATGTATGCACGTGAAATAGAAATTTTGTTCCGATGTGCATAAGTGGTATGCATTAACAATAGTGTATTAAGTTCTTGGAAATGGGTAATTTAGTAAACTCATGCGTGCACATGATCATGAGTGTAGATTGAGCAAATTGATGAGCGTGGGGGTTCCGGTACCATTAAGGACGACGGGAAGGTGGGTCACAGCTCCCGGAGGCTAATAAAATGTGTCCGTGTTTCAGTGCACGTGGCAAAATTTAATTGGTGAGGATGAGGGCTATTGAGGAAGCAAAAGCCTCGATATCTAAGTTGAAGTTTCTTTGAAAAGCAGACAGCTTAGATTGAATTAAATTCTTAATAATATAATTTGACAAACCCAATTAGTTCTTGATAGCTTCTCATTTCTGAGTACTCCAATCCCATAGATGTTATGTCCTCCTTGCAAGTTAATGGGTTTTTTTTTTCTGGTTCTTGATCAATTCAATGCTGTATATGACTTTTTATAGTGTACACAAACTCTACTTACATGTTAAATTTTTATGAATTTTGATATTAAATCATGTATTAATCAAAGTATTTATAAATTATATGTGAACTAATAACAATCCATCCTAATAATTAAAATAATATTTAATTATAATTAATCAGAAAAATTATTAATAAAGTGATTTACTGTCATACTACAAAGAGATTTGTGTAATGGAATTAGGATTTATAAATCAATAATTATTATTATATTCAAAGCCAAATGGATAATTATAAATGAAAACACTTATTTCCTCCTCTCAAGACCGACGCGACAATTTTAAAATTAAAACAATAATTTTTAAAAATAATACATTTATTAACTTTTATATATTTGAAGAAAAAAAAATCATATCATCATATATCCTCACTCCCCATTAACTTTTATTTATTTTATTAAAAAAATGAGACTTTAATATATTTTAAAAAAAAATCTACAAAGTATTATCATTTAATTTAAGAATAATATGGCTAATACTTAGAAGCAAATGCGATTTTAAATGATGATGGATCAATTTTCACATATAATAGTCAAATATGAATATATTCAAATGAGTTCATTGGCGAATTCTCTGACTTGGGTGTAACAATTTGAAATTGAGCTATGAAAATCCAACACTTGGTCATACAAGTCTTACCTTTGAAAAAGTTGGGCCTCAAAAATATCTTGGCAAATGGTATATAAAGAATCAATGCATACTAAGAATATTGGTGGTTGAGGAAGTTGCATAAGTCATGAGAGTGGTCCATGTTCATAAGGTAATATGACAGAGAAATTTAGGTTTATTCATAAAAAGAAATGAGTAAACATTACAAAGGTTAGCCATGATGTTTGTTTTTTTTTATCTCTCTCTAATAACTAAATTTTATATATTTATAAATGTAATTATTTTAAACAACTCCATCTTTAATTTCTTTATTTTATTTTAAAAACTTATAAAATTTAATAAATATAATTTATTTTTAAAATATTATTTTATCGTAAAACTATCTATGGATATATATAAGTATGAGGAAAAATAAATAAGTTTAATCATAATTCTAAATTTGGCAATGAGTATTAATGTGAAAAAGAGAGATACATCTCAATTTAAGGTTAATTCAATAAGTTGATGAGTTTAAAAGTATAATTCCTTTAACTCACGAGCGAATTTGCCTCCTAAATAGCTTGTAAAATATGTGTATAATTAAAATTAGTTTCAAAACATCATGCTAATATATGTATATAATTTATAAAAATATACACTTTCATAATGAGTGAGTTATTTTACCTAATTTATTTAAAAGTAATTTGAATTAAACTCAACTCACAAAATTTAAATGAGTTTAGCTATTAATTTGACAACTCTAGGTATTACTTTTTTCGTTAATATTTGATGGCTAATCAAATGAATATTAATTTTGTAATATTAAGAGTGTTATTGACGCTCCTTTTTCATTAATTGTTTCTATATCATATTTAATGTTAAAAAAATTCTTCTTTTGTTAAAAGGAAAACACAAAAACAATAGATCCAAAAAATTAGTTAAATTATAATCTACTTGGTGATTTAATTTTAAATTTAAAAAATACTTGCAATAATAATTTTAATTGATATAGAATAAATATTTTGAACACAAAAGCGTATTTTATCAATTTAAAAAATTAGCTTTAATTATGATGTGAAAACAACGAAAAGGGTGTTGTAATAACCCCATTCCACACTTATTGTATGTTAATGTTATTTTTACAGCCTTGTAAAATTAAATGATTAATTGATTTTAATTTCTCAATAATTTAAAGATAATTTTTTTAGGTTATTGGCATCTATTTCTCAAATTTATCATCTTCCAAAAATATTAAAGACATTAAATTAGACTCAAGGAACAAATGTTATTACAATATACAAAACAATTGAAAATAATCGCTTTCTTAACTTGTGTCGCAATAAATATATAACACAAAAATAAAATAACATTTTTTTAATTTACGACGATAATATTTACTGTGATAGTGAAATTTAAATATTTTTTTTTAATTTTAACAAATTATATTAAATTTTACGAATATAACGTTAAAAAAATTTAATTATTAATAGTTCATTAGGCAATAAAATATATATAGCTACAAATGAAGTGAAAAAAAAATCTTTGACCAACTTCTATTAAACAGAATATTAGGATAGCTCAGATGACAGGCGAGTACATCTAAAGTGGTTTACAATTGGAGCTCTATGTGACGTACAACTTTTTCAATACAAAATTACAAACTAGAGGTTTTTATTTGAAAAAAATAATAAATAATATTAATAGAAAAATGAAAAATAAGAAAATACTAGTATGTTCATGGTGAAAGTAAAATTTCTTAAATAGGAATGTCTCTTAGGTAATTATGTTAATTAATATTTTAAATTAGAGTAACGTAAGGGTTATATAAATTTATATTTATATTAATATTAATATTTAAAAAATAATTTATTTTATTTTTATAATTATTTAATCATTAATCATATTATAATTAATATAAATATAAATTAAATCATCCAACGTTATTATTTTAAATTATAATAGTTATAAACGCATATAAGTAACTTAGAAAAGGATCTCTTGGATCATGGGCTTCTCGGATCTGCAGCTTTGCGATCCATAAAAATTGAATAAATATAGTTGTTGTGGGAAGAAATTATTCGTTAGGGACATAGCAACTTAGCAAGTATGATGCGGTACTCTGTTAATTGTATATTTATTTGGTGTAAATATTTAAAAAAAAAAGTGTAATACTTTGGATAATTATCACAATTTCTTTTAATTTTTAGGTTTTTTCGTATACATATTTCCAACTTTTTAAAAGGGTTTATTATTATTTAATTATAACTCGTTTAATATTATTATAATATTATTATTTTATATTTTTAAATAATATTTATTATTCTGAATGTATATTAATTATTAATCATATTACTTAATTTCTTTATCAAATACTAAATATTTATATATTTTTAAAATAATTATATTATATTATATTTTGTCAATTTAAACTGCCATATCATTGCTTATTTAAGCATTCAATAATTTCTCCTAAATCTAAATTATGATTGATCATATTTGGCAAGCTAGCTACAAAGGTTATCAATTGGACGCATGGAGCTGCATATTTTAGTAGGCAAAATGAATAGACGTAGGTAATTACTTAATATAACACTTTTTTTTGTTTTTTTAAATGTAATACACATTTTTTTATTATTCAAATTAGAAAAATAATTATTTATTTTGGTAAGATTCGTTTTTACTGTTATAATTATAGTAATCTAAGTTATCTCCTAAAACCTAACCCTTGAGATTATAGAATTTTAAGTAAAATAATAACACCAATAATTTCACGTGATTAATCGTTTAATTTGAACTAAATTCACGAAACAAATTTTAAAATATATTTTTTTTACTAATAAAATTAATAGGTATAAAGTTAGAGACAATACAATAAATTAAAATAAATTCAAAATAGTATCACACAAATGTTTCGTAAACTCACTATTTTGTCATTTCACTTTTAGAAAAATATCCCAATATTTTTATAAGGCAAAGACATTGTCTATTTATAAGCAAAATTGTCTATCAATATTAGATTTATTTGTCAAATGTGGTTATACCTAACATTTGTAGTTGTACCTAATATTTGTGGTTGCACCTAACATTTTTTATTTTCTTCCTATTCCATGTAGGAGGGACCTACAAATCTCCATCTTTCGACTACAAAGAGGACTCCACCAATCTAACAGCTACACGACAGTATTCAAAATTCTATCTTGAGAGAATTTTCTTCAAAATGTATGATCTATTTTCTTCTGTATGGATCTTGTCAAGTTGTAATAGTTTCTTCTCCATTACATCACTAATGATATCTCACATCAATATGTTTTGATCTCGAATAAAATGAGGCATTCTTTCCAAGATGGATAGCACTCTAACTATCACAAAATAACTGGTAACTATCTTGCTATAACCTAAGTTCTTTCAAGAACTTTTTCATCCATAGTAACTCTTTACATGCTTCTGTTGCTGCTATAAACTATACTTCTGTAGTGGATAATGCAACACATTTTTGTAACTTTGACTTCCACTGCAAATGTAATCAGGCAACCTGAAGTGAATTTTTTGGAATCTACATCGCCAACCATATCTGCATAAGTGTATCCAACTAACACAGGTTTATCATTTCTAAAACATAGGCATATTTGGAAGAACCTCGAAGATACTCACTACAGCCCAATGTTCCTTTCCAAGATTTGAAAAGAATCTACTCACACTTCCAACTACATAAGCGATATCTGGGCGTGTAAAAACCATGGCATATATCAGACTTCCAACTGCTAAAGCATATGGAACCTTTTCCATCTCTTCCTTCTCTTTGTCTGTAGAAGGACTCTACTTAGAACTTAGCTTAAAGTGATTAGCAAAAGGAAAACTAATCGTTTTAGCCTTGTTCATATGAAATCTCTGAAGTACTTTCTCAATTTACTTTTCCTATGACAACCATAATTTCTTGGCACATATGTCTCTAATAATACTCATGCCAAGAATCTGCTTTGCTGGCCTCAGTCTTTCATAGCAAAAAACTAACTGAACTATTTTTTCAAGTTGTTGATTCTGGAAATATTTTGGCCAATAATCAACATATCCACATAGAGCAAAAGAAAAATGAAATCATTATCAGAGAATTTATGCACAAAAATACAATGATTTGAAGTAGTCTTTTTGTAACCTTACTCCCTGTTAACAAACTCAAACGTTTTGTACCATTATCTCGGTGTCTGTTTTAAACCTGAGAGGATTTTCTTTAATTTGCAGACATAATCTTCTTTTCCCTTTTGCTTGAAACCCTATGGATGCTCTATGTATATCTCTTCTTCCAAGTCACCATGTATAAAGGCAGTTTTGACATCCATATGCTCAACTTCCAGGTCTAGACTTGTTGCTAACCCCAGCACAATACAAATGGATGTCATTTTCACAACTGGAGAGAAAATCTCGTCAAAGTCAACTTTTTTTCTATGGTTGAATCCATTGACAACCAGTTTGGCTTTGTATTGTATATTAGAACTATGTCTTTTATGCTTCACCCTGAACACCCATTTATTTTTCAAAGCCTTTTTTCCCTTTGGACAGCTTCATCAACTCAAAAGTTTTGTTCTCATGCAAGGACTTCATATCATCTTGCATGGCTTCAATCCATTTTTGTTTGGATTCGTCATTCATAGCTTCTTCATAACTCTCAAGTTCTCCCTCATTAGTGAAAGTTACATACTCATCTGAAGGATATAAGGTAAAGGGTCATCTCACTCTATCACTTATTCTCAATGGAACAAGAGAAACTGTAGGTGTTGGTACTGGACAATGAACATCATCATTTCCTTTATCTTCAGAACCAACTTCTATGGGAGCATCATCTTCATCATGTGGATAAACTTGGTCTTCATCTCCAACTTGTCTTGGCACTAATGTTGGAGGAATTAATTTCAAATTTGATGAGTCACCATTGGAATTAGGAACATCTTTCTTCATTTTGATAATATCTTCAATGGTCTCATCTTCAACAAATACACCATCACTACTCCTCACAAGTTTCTTTGCAACAAGATCGTAAAATCTATAACCAAATTGATCTTGACCATAGCCAATAAAAATACACTGTCTTATTTTGGCATCAAGTTTGGATCTCTCATCTTTCAAGATATGAACAAATGCTTTGCAGCCAAACACTCACAGATAATCATAGGAAACATCCTTTCTTGACCACATTTTATCTGGAACATCCATCTTAAGAGAAGTATAGGGTGAAACATTCAACACATGTGCAACTGTGAGTATGGTTCCATCCTAGAAATTTTTAGGCAATTTTACATGCGAGAATAGACATCTAACTCTCTCCATCAAAATTCTGTTCGTCCTCTTAGCTAATCCATTCAACTGCGATGTCTTAGGAGGTGTCATCTGATGTCGAATACCATGTTTTTTGCAATAAGCATGGAAAGGTCCTGTTTATTCTCCACCATTGTCTGTTTGGAGGCATTTCAGTTTCTTCCCAGTCTGTCTATCAATTGAGGCATGAAATTCTTTGAAGACATCTAGCACCTGATCTTTTTTCTTCAGAAGATATACTCATGCCTTCCTTAAATGATCATCAATGAAGGTCACAAAGTATTGAGCACCACAAAGTGACTTTGGCATTGGTTAGAACAAATCTGAATGAATCAGATCTAAAGTATTATTCATTTTGGAAGGAGGGGAACTCTTGAAAGCAACTATGTTTTGCTTCCCTGCTAGACAATGAACACATTTCTCCAAATGTACTTCATTCATTCCAGGAAGTATCTTCCTTTTAGCAAGACTTTTCATACCTTTTTCACCTATGTAATTGAGTCTCTCGTACCATAACTCAACTGCACTTTCTTTCTCTATGTCATTTATTATGTTAGTGGAGAGCTTCGCTTGTATTATATACAAAGTTTTATGCTTCTCACCTTTAGCCACTACTAAGGAGCTTTTTGTAAGTTTCCATTTGTCATAAATGAAGGAGCTGCAATATCCTTCATTTGCAAGTTTACGCACAGATATCAAATTTAGGTGTATATCTAGAATATGCCTGACATCCTTCAAAAATAGTCTAGTTTCGTTCTCTGTTTCTAAGCAAACATCTTTTTTGCCTATAACCTTTGACAAGCCTTCATTTCTCATTCTAACAACACCAAAACTTCCAGGTGTGTATGATGAGAAAAATTCTCTACGTGATATAGCGTGAACTGTAGCACCACTATTAATCACCCAGCTGGTCTTGTGTGATCAAAATCTTCATCATAAACGATATTGAACACGTCCATGGTATTTGTTTGCTCATAATCACTATTGTAGCCTTTCTTCAATACTTTGCCTATGTCTGTTTCCTATTCATTCTTGAACATTCGAAAAAATTTCTTGATGTGACCCTTCCTCTTACAGTGATGACATTCAACATTGACAAATTTGTTTGATTTGCCTTTGCTTTTACTTCTGGGTTTTTGTTCTCTATATTGTCTCCTTCCTTTGGACTCTGTGATAAGGGTTTGTGTTTCTGAATCTCTCTCCATGTTCTGTTTCTCATATGACAACATGACTTCTACAACAACTTCAAGCTCCATCTTGTCTTTTGCATAAGTTAAATTTGTTGTGATATGATTTATATGATGAGGGTAGTGATGCCAACAACATCACAACTTTCTCTTTATTGCCAAAACTCACATTAAATCTTGCTAAGTGAGAAAGCTTGTTGTTGAAATCGCTAACATGTTGCATCATTCTGAAATTATTTTCCTTCCTCATCTGATATAGGTCATTTCACAAATAAAATTTATTGGCAAGGTTCTTTGACATGTACACATTTTCTAGAGTCTCCTATGTTTATTTAGCAGTTTTGTAATTTTTTGATTCAATATTTTGCAAGACACTGTCAAAGAGATTTAGACGGATTGTACTAGCTACAATCTCATCTATTTCCTCCCACTATTCCTCGGTGATGGTTGTTGTCTTATTTTCTTTCCCCAACAACGCCTTATGAACCTTCTATTGAATGAGAATATCATTTATCCTCCTTTGTGACAAAAGAAATTATTATTGCCATTAAATTTCTCAATATCTACCGTTTGGTTTGACATTTTTTTTCTCGTTATGTTTATTTTTCTGCAAATAAATATGTCCTAGACCTAATAATTTTTTTCCTAATGTGGAAGATCAGTCTATGCTACAACCACAGAGCATATTAAGAATTTTACTAGACTAGCTCTGATACCACTTGTTAGGCATAGTAGGTAAAAATAAAATAAATTCAACATAGTAAAATAATGACACCGATAATTTAACGTGGTTAATCCTTTAATTTGGGTTAAGTCTAAGGGACAAACTCCGAAAAATATTTTTTTAACTAATAAAACTAATGGGTACAAAGTGAGAGGCAATACAACAAATTAAGATAAACCCAAAATAGTGTCACACAAGTATTTTCTAAACTCATTATTTTGTCACTTTACTTTTGTCACTTTACACACAACACTATTTTTCTTCAAAGAAAATTGTTCCTTTGGCTTTGCTTTGTTTTACTTCTCTTCTTGTTTTGGTGTGTTGATGTATCTATAAGACAAAAACATTGTTTATTTATAAGCAAAATTGCCTATAAATATTATATACACTTGTCAAATATAATTACACATAATATTTATAATTGTACCTAATATTTTTTCTTTTCTTCTTTTTCAATGTAGGAAGTAACTACATAAATCACATTTAAAATGCTTCATTTCAATGATTTATTAGATTTTAACTTCATATATTAAGAGTTTGTATAGTTTTTAGATCAGAAATCATCCCAATATTGATTAAAGTTACTTGAAATTTGCTATGCATGCAACATTGTGATTCCGATGGCAGAAACATGCTCTTACAAAGGTAATCCAATCATTATTAATTAGTTCGAAACTATATAGATATTGTAATTTTAAAAAGATTTAGTTAAAGAAATACAAAACATCATATAATAAAATTATATTGAATACAAAATATATTAAAAATTATATTTTAAAACATATATAGGTAACATAACATGTTTTAATAAAGTTATTTTTCAAAAATAACATTTTTTGATTGGCTTATTTTTAAAATATCATATGATAATTATTTCCTTCAAAACATCCCCTCCTCTTATTCTACCAACCACCTAATCTCTACATTTCTTGTCATCTCTACAGTTTTTTCTCATTTTCAAAATTTTCTTTCATAAATTATTTTTCTCTCATATCCACTATCTTTTTTTAATTCTTCTCTTTATGTTTTACGTTTTTTTAACTTCAACTTCAAAATTTGAGTTTTTCTAAGAGAAGGGTTTAATTATTAATTTTTTTAATAATTTTATTCAATCAAAAATAAAATTAACTAATTTTTCTATATTTCAAAAATATCTTTTTTAAGTATAAAGATTTTATGATATTTTAAATTTATATGAACCTATAATTAAATTAATGTATCATATTCATTTAAATAAATAATTTGAATATTAAAGTGTAACTTTTTGAATTAAAGATCTTTAAAGAGAATCATGTAAATTCTTTGTATTAAACAATGAAGAGTTTCTTATTATAATTGATATGAAACAATTTAACTCCGTTTAATAAGAAAATGTAATTTGTCATATGGACTATTACAATATATGAAATTTATGTTGATTTTTAACCTACACAAATGTCAATTTGGTGAGTTTTTAAAACACATACTAAATCTTATTTCTACTTAAAAAATATTTGAGCTATAAATAAATAAACAACATGCCTAAAAATAATTTAAATGTGTTATAATATTAACACACAAACACACAAAATATGAACAAACCCATCACCCGCACGTACAACACACAACACCCTTCTTATAAAGTATCCAGCCATTTCCCTCACTTTTTCTCCCTTTCTCCCTTTCTCCTTTCATCCTACGCAACCTTTATCAGATTAAGGCTCCAGCTGCATATGTTAGTTACATACAGCCAGAGACCTTACACCAACAATCTGGGACTATTACGGTGAAAATTAAAAATAAAATAAAAAAAAGAAAAAATATACAAAACATAGGTCTTATAACAATGCTTTTATTCTTACAAAGTCAGAGACAGTGACACAGCCAGTAAGTTCTACATTAGACCACTCCAGAGGCTATATTTCTAGATACCAAAGTCCAAACTACACGACAACATTCATAACATAACAAGTTCAAGTCACAAGCACACAGCAGAGTTTCCCCCCACTTATTTAACTTATGGGACACAGTGATCCACACAAGGTCTACATTTAATTTACAGTAAATGCATTTAAGGTAGCCATGAGACAACCTAAAAATGCAAATGAGCCAAGAATGAGTTGCCTTTAACCAAATGGGTGGTGGGACAATCCTCAATACCGAAACCCTATGCAATAACCATGGCTGGATATGGCAACAGAGCTTATCCCATTGGTATAAATCAAGGATAAGGTCAATGCGATCACACAACATTCACCCTATCCCTTTCTTTGCTATCAGACTTTGAGGTTACAACAACTATCAGCTGCTGCAACCCACGTCGGCATAATCATGCCACGAGGACCGCCTATCATGTCTGATAGAGCATGAGCAGAAGGTCCAAGATTGATAGCAAAGTGATGATCAAGTTCTCCCCTCGAGAACATACTAGTCACCTCAGAACCTGAAATGATTGAACTGCTACAATTTGCTTCCTTTGATGAGTTTAAAATTCCACTTTCGGATTGCAACAGTTCAGAACTCAAAGAACCAGAATGCTGAAGCAGTTGTCTATCTCCAACTTTGTTTAATTCATTTCCACTTTTGCCAATATCATTCATTTTCTTTGTATTCAGAAAACGACCTCCACATCCTCTTGGTCGACGCATTGCATGAAGGTGGCGTGACCGATGCATATATGGCTGCAAAACATAGAGCTTTGATCAGTTTATTGGAGGTTTAGACTAATATTGTTGAACTATTTTAGCGTATTAGCATTTGATATGTAAATCTAAAAATCCAAGTTTACTTTTGAAAATTTATCAAGTACTTTTAGGTCACGTAGCTAAAAATTGTGGCATGAAACGGGAATGAGAGTGTCTTAAGATAATGAACACTTGAGCTACCAAATCAACAGCATACCCTACGAGGTTTTGACATCCTATTTCCAAGAACTGCTGCCTTTGCACGGGACTGCCGGCGTCTGATGATTCCATGGTATTGCTTAGGGTTGACATATACCGGTCCATCATCTAGTGGAAGCATAATGCGTCCCTGATGCATTTCAAATAGTAAGGGTGTGAATAAACTCATCCCATCGGACAACAAATAATTGTAAACAGAAAATATAAAAAGCCAATTGCAACAAATTAAGTGCTTGAAGAGCAAATTGAAGAAACAGATTGGAATAAAGATATGCTGCATAACCTTCATACACTACCTATATTTATTTGAAATATTACACAATCAACAAATGAATAAAATATAGCAGATTTGTGCAGTATTGTTCTCTAAAATATATTATAACAAAATTGCAAATTACTAGTTCTAAATTGTCATTTCAAAATTTTTTCTTCCTTGTCAATTTGTTCAGAAGTTTATGCCTTTAAGATCGGTAACTCTTGGTACTAAACAAGCTAGTAGAGATGGAGAACAAACCGAAATTTGAGATCCATAAGACAGGACTCCATAGCATTGATCCACATGTGGATATTTTGCACAAATCTGCAAATTCAGTACAGAAAACAATCAATGAAATTATGATGGAAAAAAGTTCACTTCGAGGAAGATGGAATTTTCACGTAATAAAATTCTGACCATAGGCTGACCAAAGCCAAGCTCAAATCGAGGACGACAATCTAGCATAGGTGTGGTTGTTTGATGCTTCTGTCCATCCCCTGAAAATTGGCATTCATGAGAATGAGAAAGAGATTGGCTAATTAACTATAGAAAAAATGAAGGAGAACATGTAGAAAAACATCCAATATAGACTAAATTCTCTGCAGAAGGATACCCAAATTTCCCCTCTAAGTTGCTATATTACACTCTTTTAGGACATGGAGTGTCATAAATATTTGAAAATGATTTGGTGGTACACGCCCATTTTTGTTAATTTTAAGTGTCGCTTGGACATGGTAGCCAAGTTGTAGACTGGTTTCAAGCTCAATACTGAAGAATTGCGTCAATACCAAGTCAAATTAAGCCTTTAAACCTTGTTATATGATAAAAACTCTACCCCATATATGGAACTTAATGCAAAGTTGTTTGCTAAAATACTCCCCAGTACTCAAAAATATTGAACTGTTCTGGTAATAATTTTACTCATTTTTTAAGGGTGTGTTTGGATGCAAAACACTTCTGATAAAAGTGGTTTAAAACTAGAGCTTTTATCAAAAGTAACGGAACTTACTTTTGGAAAAAGTACTTCTAGAGATTTAAATGTGACCCCCACAGACATTAGAAACTCTTTAATTTCCCAACCAAAACAATAAAATAGTACTTTTCAAAGCACTATCCAATAATCCAAACTCATACTAATTCCCTGAAATAGACTCCCACGTATGCTTTAGCACTCCACATTATTTGATAAGTAAACAAAACTTCTGAAGAAAAACAGCATTATTGGACAAAAAATCTTAAAGTTCCCTTTTTATTCTTTTTAATGAAAATAAGTTTTTCACATATATACTTTGATTCCACCTATTATTCTAAAGTGATTCTAACCCTATATGGCCTAACTCTATTTGTTTACATAACTTTACTAGCTGTCAAGAATAAAATTATAATGCCCAAGTATCAAATATATGTTCGGACATATTACGTAAAATAAAATAAATTCAACAGAATAAAATAATGACATTGGTAATTTAACGTGCTTTACGCTCTAATTTAGAGCTACGTCTAAGGGATAAACTTCGAAAAAAATATTTTAAACTTATAAAATTAATAGGTACAAAGTGAAAAATAATACAACAAATTGAGATAAACCTAAAATAGTAACATACAAATGTTTTTCAAACTTACTATTTTGTCACTTCCTTTTTAAAAAAATATCTCAAATATTTTTCTAAAATATTCTTTATCACCTTCTCACACATATAACACTATTTTTCACCAAAAGAAATGGTTCATTTGGCTTTGCTTTGCTTATCTTTTTTTTGGTGTGTCTTTCTAAGACAAAAACATTACCTATTTATTGACAAAATATTCTATCCTTTATGTAGCTAGAAATTGGCTACGTAGTTGGCCAAATTTTAGCTACAATATATATTTGATTAATTTGTCAAATGTAATTATACTTAAAAAATTTATTCTCTTCCTCTTCCATATGGGTAGGACCTATAAATCTCTCCCTCCATACTACATGGATTACTCCACCAATCGAGCAGCTAAACGACAGTATTCAAAATTTCGTATTAGAAGAATTATCGTCAACGTGTGTGATCTATTTTCTTCTATATAGATCTTCTCAAGTTGTAGCAGCTTCTTCTCTATTACATCCCTAATTTAGTGATATCTCGCATTAATATGTTTTGATCTCGAATGAAATAAGGCATTATTTTCAAGTTAGATAGCATTCTCACTATCACAAAATTACTTAGAACTGTCTTGCTATTACCCAAGTTTTTTCAAGAACTTTTCATCCATAGTAACTCTTTACATGCTTTCATTGCTGCTATAAACTTTACTTCTGTAGTGGATAGTGCAACACATTTTTGTAATTTTGACTTCCATGACACAGCTCCCCCTACAAATGTAATTAGGTAACCTAAAGTAGATTTTCTAGAATCCACATCGCAAACATATTTGCATCTATGTATCCAACTGACACAAGTTTGTCATTTCCAAAACATAAACATATTTTGGAAGAACCTTAAAGATACCTAAAAATCCATTTTACTGCATCCCAATGTTCCTTTCCAAGATTTGAAAGGAATTTACTCACAACTCCAACTACATGAGCGATATCTGGTCGTATCTAAACCATGGCATACATTAGACTTCCAACTGTTGAAGCATATAGAACCTTTTACTCTCTTCCTTCTTTTTGTCTATAGAAAGGTTCTACTTAGAACTTAACTTAAAGTGATTAGTAATAGGACAACCTTTAGCCTAGTCTATATGAAATCTATGAAGTACTTTCTCAATGTACTTCTCCTATGACAACCATAATTTCTTAGCGCCTATGTGTCTAATAATACTCATACCAAGAATCTGCTTTGATGGACCCAATTCTTTCATGGCTAAAGGCTTACTCAACTGTTTTTTCAAGTTGTTGATTCTAGAAATATTCTAGCCAAAAATCAACATATCATTCACATAGAGTAAAATAATAATGAAATCATCATTAGAGAATTTTTTGCACAAAAATATAATGGTCTAAAGTAGTCTTTTTGTAGCCTTGCTCACCTATAATAGACTCAAAATTCTTATAGCATTATCTCGGTGCCTATTTTAAGTAGTAGATGCTTTTTTTCAATTTGCAAACATAATCCTCTATTCCCTTTTGCTTGAAACCCTCTGGCTGTTTCATGTATATCTCTTCTTTCAAGTCACGGATGAATGTCATTTTTACAACTTGTGAGAAAATCTCATCAAAGTCAACTCCTTTTCTTTGGCTAAATCCCTTAACAACCAATTTAGCTTTTGTATTGCAGACTGAAATTGTGTTCTTCATGCTTCACCTATTTATTTTTCAAATCCCTTTTTTCCTTTAGGCAACTTCATCAACTCAAAAGTTTTATTCTCATGCAAGGACTTCATCTCATCTTGCATGGCTTCAATCCATTTTTGTTTGGATTCATCATCCATGGCTTCTTCATAACTCTCAAGTTTTTCCTCATCAGTGAAAGTTACATACTCATCTGGAAGATATGTGGTAGAAGGTCATCTTAGTCTATCACTTCTTCTTAGTGGAATAGGAGAAGACGCAGGTGTTGGTGCTGGATAATAAACATCATCATCTCCCTCGTCTTTAGAACCAATTTCTCTGGGAGCAACACCTTCATTAGATGGATAAACCTGGTCTTCATCTCCAATTTGTCTTGGCACTAATGTTGGAAGAATTAACTCCAAATTCGATGAGTCACCATTGGAATTAGGAACATCTTTCTTCATTTTGAAAATATCTTCAATTGTCTCATCTTCAACAAATATAGCATCACGACTCTTGACTAATCTCTTTGCAATCAAATCTTAAAATCTATAGCCAAATTGATCTTAACCATAACTAATAAAAATACATTGTCTTGTCTTGGCATCAAGTTTAGATCTCTCATCCTTAGGGATATGAACAAATGTTTTGAAGCCAAACTCGCAGATAATCATAAAAAACATTTTTTCCTTATCACACTTTATTTGGAACATCCATCTTAATGGCTTTACCCTAGAAAGTTTTAGGCAACTTTGCATGTGATAGTAAACATCTAACTCTTTCCATCAAAGTTATGTTCATCCTCTTAGCTAAGCAATTCAATTGCGGTGTCTTTGTAGGTGTCATATGATGCATGTTTTTTGCAATAAGCATAAAAAGTTCTTATGTTGGACATAATGGGTAAAAATAAAATAAATTTAACATAACAAAATAATGACACTGACAATTTAACTTGGTTTATCCTTTAATTTGAACTATGTCTATTAGACAAACTTTGAAAAATATTACTTTCACTAATAAAATTAATGGGTACAAAGTGAGAGTCAATATAACAAATTAAAATAAACTCAAACTAGTGACACACAAGTGTTTTTCAAACTCATTATTTTGTCATTCTCCTTTTAGAAAATTATCTCAAATATTTTTCTAAAATATTTTCTCCCCTTTTCTCACACACAACGCTATTTTTCATCAAAGAAAATGATTCCTTTGGCTTTGCTTTGCTTCTCTTCTCTTCTCTTCTTTTTTGTGTACCTATCTAAGGTAAAAATATTACCTATTTATAGACAAAATTGTATGACCGAAAATGACCACGTAGTTGACCAAAATTTAGCCACGAAAATATATACCTAGCCAAATTTTAACCACAATATATATATATATATATGATGAATTTGTGAAGTATAATTGCACCTAAATTTTTTTTTTCTTTTATATGAACAGGACCTACAATATATACATAAATAATTGGAAGCAAGGTTATCAAAAAGCAAGTTTGACATACTAATTCAAATGGTTCTAAAATTTCAAAAAGAAAAAAAAAGCCTTAAAATTATTCCATGCAAAAGCCAATTTAGTGGTAAGACTTAAAATAGAAGTAAAAATAGTTTGTTTTTCAAAAGTAAGCCCCCTTCAATAAAGAAAGTTCTATTATTTTAAAAGTGGTCCCAATACATTAAAAGCACTTTCTGTTTCTCTTGAATGCAGAAAAAATGCTTGTCCGGAAAAGAACTGTCTAATAGTGTATCCAAACCGATGACTCAACGGTATGAAACCCATTTAGGTAGGAAGTAGATTTGGGTTCGAGTCCTAATTACGGTTGTCTGATGAATGTAGATAATTAAAAAAAAAAAACAATCACATATTTTTTCTAATTAAATAGATCAAAGAGGATGATAAGAAAGACTGAATAAGTAATTGGCACGGAAAGGTGAAAACAAAGAGAAAAGACATAAATCAGTACATCACATGTATGCATATATATAAAATTGAGCAGAAAACGAGAAGGGGTGATAAAAACAAAGAGAAGACATTCATCAATATAGATAAGTTTATTATTATATCCGATGTCACCAAAGGATATAACATAACATTAATATACAATACTCTGTATTACCTTGACCCAAAAAAAAGGCTCTGTATTACAATATTATATAATAGCAGCAACAAGAAAGTGAAGAAATTACCAGAAAATATAGAGAACTGAGTTGTATTCCCTTTGCCTGTTCCTAGTAGTTGCTCGGTACAGCCTCTTCCAGATTGTTTTGAAGTGAATATGAGTTGGTCTCCAGTTCTGGGTATTCCAATTGGCAAAGGCTTATTGGATTGTCCATAAGATTCTCCATAAGTTGACTGAGATCCCAAAGCACTCCACCAAGGCCCAGATGGCACAATCCCATCTTGCTCTTTGAAAGATAAAGTTTGCATTGCCATATAATGCTTGTGTCCTTCAAAATTGATGATCAGCTTACAAAACTAACACTTCTATGATAACTTTATTTTCCAATTTCAATTGCTCAATCTATTGCCAGGAAAAGAGAAGATATAATAATTAATTACATAGTTCTTGACAAAATTAGAAAATGGGTTTTTTTCTTTTTTTCAATTTTAATTCCTATAAAAGATAGTGAAATCTTCAATTTGGTTTTACCGATTCACAGATTGAGAGTCAGTGAACCCAAGAAATTCTTAGGGGAAAAAGAAAATTGATCCCAATAAGTCAAATAGCAAATTAGTGAAGCCTAATACAATACCATAAATTGTCAAGTGAGAAGTGACCTTTAAGCTTGACCAACAAAATAAGAGTGACCCATTTCAAAAGAGGGAAACTACTGTTAATATTTCAAAAGAACAAAGAAGAAGTGGGAGAAATAGAAACCCATTTGATCTTTGTCCATCATAAGCAAAAAAACAAATGTTAAAAACAGGGGAAATAATGTCACACACAAAACGCAAGGAGATGGAGAGAGGGAGAGATGATTATTATCCATCTAATTAAAGTTGAGATAAATAAAATATATATTTAAAGCTAAATAAAAAAATAAAAGAAACCCAGAATATGAAAAGATCAGCAATTATGAACAGTTCAACCAAGAGAAGCAGAAATTATGTTAATCAAGGAGAGAACAGGAAAATAGTAAAGCTATAAGATTCTAATTAGAGACCTTCTAAAGAGTGTACGGAATATAAAAGGGGGGGAGAGAGAGAGAGAATATACTCACATAAGAAGAGTAGTTGAAGAAGAAGAAGAAGCAGCAAAACAGAGAGAAGTTGGGAGTCCTATGAAAGCCCATTTGCTAGGAGCCATGTCGTTACAATATGAAGCAAAAACAATAAGCGAAGAATAAGACAAACAAAATTAGAGGAAGAGAGAGAGTGAATCGAGTCCATTTTTAAATACGGACAAACGTAATGATAGTACACGCCAGATACCAATTAGCGTTCCCTTTCATGCGACTCCATCTTGTATTTTGTGCCATTTTTATCCTATTATTTATTTATTTATTTATTCAAACATTAACTCATTCTCTTACTATTATTAATATTTTAAAACAATTATTCTCTTATTATCTTTTTATTCACTCAACTTTGTTTTTTGAGGTGAAATACTTCTCTTCTATTTTTATATGTGAGTAGGGATAAATATATTTTTATATGTGAGTAGCGATAAATAGACTTAAGTAAGGATGAAAATATTGATATTATATGTGATATTATTATGATAATATTGTTGGGTTTACTCTTATTTGTAATAACTCAAGTAAAACTTATTTAACTTAAAATATTCATTATTTTATTAATAAACTCATATAAAATTTATTAGGAGGTTATTAGCATAAGAAAAAACGAAAGCAGAAAAATTGAAAATAATTTTTTAGTTTCTCTTTCTCCACATTACTATAAAAATAGGCATTAAGTGACTTAAAATGTAAAGTCGGTTCAACGCGTGAACTGACTTTACATGTAGATTTTATGAATTATTTTTATTTTTATTCTCATTTTTTATATTCAATATTTAATATATATAACATAAAAAACTAAAATATAAATAATAATACAAATAATTAAAATTTTAAATATAATTAATTACTTAGTAATTAAATTTATTACAAAAATAAATAATATATATTCAATACATATAGTTAACTTAAATTACAAATAAAATAATATCGTCAAAGTATAATTGGATTGTGCGACTAAACTTGGTTGGCTTAGAATCACAAGCATTATGACAAGAAAAGTAGACAAAAAATAGTTGATCCATATAACAATTCATATTCTCATACATACATGAGCACATAAACATCCATCAAACAAACAGTCTAAACTTCAGAGATATACGAATGGAGAAATTAAATCATTATAAATATTACCATCAAAAAGAGATTACTACAACGACATCCGAGTGATATAAGCCTTCGATGAACTCATATCATCACTGTATTAATCATTTGTCTATAAATATGAAGTTATCTAGAATCTCAGCTAGTATTTTTAATGTTATAATGAGCTTTAAATATGAAATCAAGTGTAACTTAATTTCTTACTTGGCTTGTGTGAGTTTTGGTGCCCTTAAATGTATGGAACACGTTAATGGGCACCAAAACTCATACAAACCAAGAAAAAAATCAAAGTTACACCTGATTTCATATTTAGAGGTCATAGCATTAAAAATACTAGCAGAGATTTCAGATAACTTAATATTTATAGACAAATGATTAATAAAGTGCTAATTGTTATCATAATGAAAGTAGTCAAGAGAGATGAGATGTAGTTTGGGCCAAAATAGGTTCATAAAACAATGCATTCCCCTAAATACATAAGCACATAATCATCCATCAAACAAGGGACTTTAGACACAGGAATAGAAAAATTAAATCATTAAAAAAATTACCGGTATGTTGTCATATACTATTCAAGATCATCAGAATCTTCTTTTGATTCTTCTTGTGATGATATAATTTGAACCATGTATTCTGTTCATTTCTCTCGTAAATCATCAAAAATTTACAGGTCGTAGCCCATCTTGTTTCAACCAAAGAACTACATGTATTTAAAATCAAAATAAGAATGTAAGTTCACTTATTTACAAAAAAATGACTCAAATATGTTAAAAACTTTTATGTATATGGGTAAAAGATATTACCACATCATCAATTGGAATTTTGATATTTGTAAAATTATTAATATTGGCTTGTACATACCATAACTTTTGTCCATATAAGCTTATGAGAGTTTTTTAAGGGCAATTCCCCTAAACTTGTTCAACAACTTTCATGCCCTGTCAAGGTTTAAAACAGTTAGTTTTTATTAAATATTACAAAAAAATAATAGAAGAAACTAATATGTAGCTATAACTCTTACATTTGAATAACTAAGGTTTAAAACAGTTAGTTTTTATTAAATATTACAAAAAAATAATAGAAGAAACTAATATGTAGCTATAACTCTTACATTTCAACAACTGTTTTGTATCTTTACTCAATTCTATGAAAGATGAGTTACAATACCAAGCATGATTATTGAATAGATCAACGATTACCAACATCCAATGATCTTGGCCTTGTTCAAACCTTAATGGTGAAGGGATTATCAACTTTGATTTTTGTTAAGCGTTAATACCTTATCACATAATTGTTTAGCTCTAATGCTAACATCCTTCTCGTGATATTGATTGACATATGAAGAATCATAGAACATTGCTAAATTTGATGAGTGATTATGTTGAAGTCGATAATTGCACGCCTTATATAAAAGATATATATATATATATATATATATATATATATATATATATTTATAAATAATTAGATAATATAAATATAAGTATATATGTTCTACATAAATGAAAGAAAAATAAATAGATTGAGGACTCATCTTGTCCACACTTGAATTATACTTAAATCGATCATTTGATATTCAAATAGTTTCCAAAAACTGACTTTACACAACGACTTAAATACCCTTTTTTGTAGTAGTGCCAATAAGCTTTCATCAAATGTTATGATGAAAGGTTGTTTGTGGTCCGATTGAGTTAAAAAAAATTAGGAAGGTTCACGACTCAAGACTTTTCAATCTGTACGGTGGGATTTGGATTTAGCTCAACCATTTGGGAAAATCTGGGCAGTGAACAATGACTACAAAATTGGGTTAGATTTCTTCATTTTTCTTGAAATAATTGTTAGTTTCCAAGAAGTTGTGTTCTTAATGATGTTTTTGATTGTTTGCCTCTAGTTTTATCTAAAGAGAACTTTTGTACAATTGTTTCTTGATAGTGGAAGTTTTGGAGATGAGTGTCGTGGTTGTTTTCTTCCTACACCGGGAAAGTTTTTCTACATAAATTTGTTGTGTTGATTTTATGCATGTTTCATTTTGAGTTCTATTTATTTGTTTCCTAAAAGATTCACACAAAGAAGGAGAATAGGTTTTATTCCACTATTTAAAGCTTGATTAAGTTCGTATTGATATTGTGATTTTTCTAACAAAGTGGTATCAGAGCTGTGGTTATTATTGTTGAATTTCTTGTGTTGAATAATGGGAGAAAATTTGAGTAGAATGATTACCATGAATATTTCTAATTATCACACTTGGAAAGGAAAAATGGAAGATCTTCTTTATGTCAAACAGTTTCATTTAACAGTGTTTGCCTCTGAGAAATCAGAAAAGTTGTCTAAAGAAGAATGAACTTTGTATCATCGACAAGTATGTGGGTATATAAGGCAGTGGGTAGATGATAATGTTTTGAATCATATGAGTGGAGAAATATATGCACGGCCACTCTGGAATAAACTTGAGGAGTTGTATGCTCGGAAAATAGGAAATAATAATTTTTTTCTAATAAAGTAGTTGATGGCTTTAAGGTACCAAGATGGAACTCTGTTGACAGATAACTTGAATACATTCCAAGGAATAATCAATCAATTATCTGGAATGGGTATCAAGTTTGATGATGATATTCAAGGGTTATGTTTATTAGGTACGTTGTTGAACTCTTGGGAAAAATTTAGAATGTCATTAAGTAACTCAACTCCAAATGGTGTAATCAATATAGATCTGGATAAGAGTAGTGTTTTGAATGAAGAAATGAGAAGAAAATCACATGGGTCTTCTCAGCAGTCAGAGATTTTGGTTTCAGAAAGAAAAGGGAGGAGTAAAAGTAGAGGTTTCAAGAGCAAAGAAAAAGGAAGAAGCAAGTCCAACAAGTTTGATAATGTTGAGTGTCATCATTGTGGCATGAAAGGGCACATCAAGAAATATAGTAGAAATTTGAAGCGGAATAACAAGAAGAAAGACAAAGAACAAGAGGGTGATGTTGGCAAGGAAAATGATCGAGTTTCCACCACTAGTTTAGAAGACTTTGTCATTGTTTATAATGAAGATGTTGTCAATATTGCATGTCACGAGATTAGTTGGGTTATTGATAGTGGAGCCTCCATTTATGCTACGTCTCGAAAGGACTTCTTTACATCCTATACAGCAAGTGACTTTGGGACAGTGAAGTTGGGTAATGATGGTTTGGTTAAATTCATTGGTATTGGATATGTGTGTTTGGAGATGAATAATGGCATGAGGCTACTTATTATAGGGGTAAATCATATTCCTGAAATTCGTTTGAACTTGATCTCTGCAGGTAAACTTGATGATGAAGGATATTGTAATACCTTTAGTAATGGTCAATGGAAAATTACTAAAAGTGTTATAGTTGTTGCTCGTGGGAACAAGCATTCTAGTTTGTACATAGTGCAAGCAAGACTCTTCAAAGGCATTATTAATGATGTGACTTTTGAGCTCACATTAGAATTATGGCATAAGAGACTTGCTCACATGAGTGAGAAAGGCTTGGTAGTATTGACTAAAAAGAATCTTCTTTATGGAATGAATGGTGTTTGTTTAAGAAGATGTACTCATTGTTTGGCATTGAAGCAAAATATAGTTTCTTTTAAGAAAACAATACATACTTGATTTGGTACATTCAGAAGTATGTGATCCTATGAAGACAAGAACTTTGGGTGGTTCCAGTTATTTTGTGACCTTCGTAGAAAGTTATGAGTGTACACTTTGAAGAGCAAAGATCAAGTATTAGATGTGTTTAAACAGTTTCAAGCCTTAGTTAAGAGACAAACTGGGAAGAAATTATGGTGCATCATAACAGATAATGGGGGAGAGTATTCAGATCCTTTTGATGAGTGTTGCAGGTATCAGGGCATTCAACATCAAAAGACACCTCCTAAGACTCGTTAGTTAAATGGGTTGGCTAAGAGAATAAACATGACATTGGTTGAAAGAGTAGATGTCTTCTTTTGTAGGCTCAGTTTCCAAGATCTTTCTAGGGTAAAGCTTTGAATACAAGCGTACATGTTCTTAATCTCACACCATGTGTTCCTCTTCAGTTTGATGTACCAAATAGAGTTTGGACTGGCAAAGATGTTTCTTATGATCATCTCCGCATTTTTGGTTGCAAGGCATTTATGCATATACCAAAAGATGAGAGATATAAGCTCGATATGAAGACATGATAATGTATCTTTATTGGTTATGGTCTGGATGAATTTGAATACAGATTTTATGATCTAGTTGAGAAGAAACTGATAAGAATTCGTAATGTTGTGTTTATAGAAGATCAAATTATACAAGATGTTGAGAAAATATAAAAAGGAGTCCATCAGTATAGTGATGATTTGATTGACCTAGATCTGATTCCTTTATCAATATAGATGAAACAAAATGTTCAAGATGACCAACAGGATTCAGATGATGTAGATATGCAAGCTGAAACATATCACTAGACTACTAATCAGTTGCCAGAACCAAAAATTCCACCGATGAGATCTACTAGAGACCGACGTCCTTCCACACAGTATGATACAGATGAGTATATGTTATTGACAAATGAGGGAGAACCTTAATGTTATGCAGAAGCGATGGAAGACGGAAACAGAGCACACTGGGTTTGTGCTATAAAAGATGTGATGCAGTCACTGTATGATAATCACACATTTGAGCTTGTAAATTTTCCTAAGGGTAAGAAATCTTTGAAGAACAAGTAGGCCTATAGGGTGGAGCAACAAGAAGAAAACAATTCACAACCATGATACAAAGCTAGATTGATCATCAAGGGATTCAGTGAGAGAAAAGGTATTGATTTTGATGATATTTTCTCTCTTGTTATGAAGATGTCTTCCATACGTGTTGTTCTAGGTCTAACAACAAGCTTGGATTTAGAAATTGAGAAAATGGATGTGAAAACTACATTTCTTCATGGTGAGTTGGAGGAAGAGATTTATATGGAGCAGCCAGAAAGTTTGAGGTTAACGAAAAAGAGGATTATGTATACCGGTTAAAGAAAAGTCTTTACGAGTTGAAGCAATCACATAGACAATGGTATAAGAAGTTTGAGTCAGTTATGGTACAAGAAGACTAATTCTGATTATTGTGTTTTTGTGCAAAAATTATCTCATGATGACTTTATCATTTTATTGCTCTATGTTGATGGCATGTTGATTATTGGCAGAAATTCTTCAAGGATTGATAATTTGAAGAAGTAGTTGAGTAAGTCCTTTGTCGTGAAGGACTTGGGGCTAGCAAAACAAACTCTTGGTATTCAAATTTGTCGAGACAAGAAAGGAAAGAAGTTGTACATGTCATAGGAACGGTACATCAACAAGGTACTTGAAAGATTTCATATGGATAAAGCTAAAGTGGTTTCTTTTCCTTTATCTAACCACTTTAAGTTGAGGTCGAGTCAAGGCCCTTCAACATATAAAAAGAAGAAATATTTGGAAAAGGTTCCATATGCCTCAGCAGTAGGAAGCTTAATGTATGCAATGGTATGTATAAGGCCAGACATAGCTCATGTAGTTGGAGTTAGTAGTCGTTTTCTTTCGAGTCTAGGAAGAGAGCATTGAGATGCAATAAAGTAGATTATGAGATATTTTTTAAGGTACTTCCAAGTCAACACTTAGCTTTCGAAGTGGAAACCCAGTGTTAGTTGGCAAGAGATGAAGATTCTCGTAAGTCTACTTCAAGTTATCTAATTGCTTTCTCTGGTGGAGCAGTTTCTTGGCAATCAAGATTGCAAAAATGTGTTACACTTTCTACAGTAGTGGTAGAGTTTATTGTAGCAATAGAAGCTTGTAAGGAGTTGTTGTGGATGAAACAGTTCTTGAGAAATCTTGGTTTCAAGCAATAGAAATATGTGTTGTTCTACAATAATCAGAGTTCTATTCACCTAGCGAAAAACTCGACGTTTCACTCAAGATCAAAGCATATTGATGTAAGATATCATTGGATAAGTGATACTTTTAACAATAATTTGCTTAAACTTAAGAAAATTCATACTGGTGATAATGAATCTGATATGATGACAAAAGCAGTGTCAAGAGAAAAACTTGAAGTTTGTTGTTCAATTACTGGCTTGGAAGATTCCTCCATCTAATCGGAAAAGGGGGAGATATTGTTAGATTTCTCTCTTATTTGGAGGAGCCCAAGTAAAACTCATGTGGCTTAAAAGTCCATGGAGTGAGAAAGGACAATTGTGTCATTTCATTGCTTCATTAATAAATCCATTTAGGGTTTTTTGATAGGGTATTAAGTAGAGAGAAAAACGAGAACAACAAAGGCAGTAGCTGAAGCAGAAAAACTGAGAATAGTTTTTCAGTTTCTCCTTCTCCAGCAAGCCTTCATCAAGTGCTCTGATGGAAGATTTTTTGTGGTCCGATTGAGCTGAAATTTAGCAGGAAGGTTCACAACTTAAGACTCTTCAATCTATATGGTGGGATTTGGATTTAACTCAATTTTTTGGGAAAATCTTGGCAGTGAAGAGTGACTATGAAATTGGGTTAAATTTCTCCATTTTTCTTGAAATAATTGTTAGTTTTCAAAAAATTATATTCTTGGTGATGTTGTTAATTTTTTACTCTAGTTTTATCTAGAGAGAACTTTTGTACAATTATTTCTTGATAGTGAAAGTTTTGAAAAAGAGTGTTGTGGTTGTTTCATTCCTACACCGAGAAGGTTTTTCCATGTAAATTGGTTGTGTTGATTTTGTGTATGTTTTATTTTGAGTTCTATTTATTTGTTTCCTAAAAGATTCACACAAAAAAGAAGAATATAGTTTATTCTGCTGTTTAAAGCTTGATTAAGTTCGTATTGATATTGTCATTCTCCTAACAAATATCATTTATATATATATCTTGACATTGAAATATAATGATTATATTTTTTAATTAAATTATCGCAAAAATATCAATAATGTCGCTAATATGTCGATAAAATATTATTGTTACTAAAATAGCGTTTAAATATCTTCTTTGGTTAAAATATCATAGATATTATTAATATTTTTGCTAAAATATCATTAAAATTTCAACCGATATAGTTAAAATATAAAAATATCAATTTTTGATTCTTTTTCTTTTTTTCTTTTTTAAGTAATTATTTCAATTCAATTTTTTTTCTCACTTTTATAAAAAAAAATTGATTTTTGATAGAATTCCTATAGTTTCAATGATTTTTTTTTAAATTTCGTTAACAACAATAATATATTTAATATTTTCGTAAAAATTATACCTCGATATCTTTTATTGACATCAATATTTCAAACCTTGTTTACACCTATCAATAAAAAAGATAAAAATATGTTTAATAAGTAAAAAAAATAAAAATAACATATTTAATAATTAAAATATAAAATTTTAAAATATATTTATATTAGAGAGATTAAAATAACACTAAATTTAATTGATTTAGAATTTAAAATTTAGTAATTAAAATTTAAAATTTATGATTTAATAATTAATTTTTTCTTTAATTAATATACTTTCTAATCATCATTATTTATTTTTATCCATTTTATTTTTTTACTATAAATAACAATTATTTTGTCCTTTTAATTCCATTTTGACACTCCTTACTTACACCTAGGGGTGTCTATAAATCGGTCTAGGCTGAACCAAATCGTAAAATCGGATCGGATTAAACAGTTTTACATATCAAATAGTCTGGTTCAATCCGGTTTGTATTAGTTAAAATCATTTTTCAAACGGTACGGTCTGATTTATATTCATTTTTAAATTTTTTGAATCGTATCAGAAAAGAACAAATCGAACGATTTTATAAATCAAACGATCTGATCCAACTTTTATTAATTAAAACTGTTTCAAACGATACGATTTAGTTTTTATTAAAATTGTTTCTAACAGTGATAAAATCTAATCCAATAAATATAATCGCTCTGATTTAATTATATTTTTTTAATCAAAATTAAACAAACTGTACACACCAAACTTTTCTAAGTATAAAGTAACAATTTTTAATGCAGTAATAAATAGGAGAGAGAAAACTTAAACTATCACTAATATAAGGACACATAATGCCGATATATCATGGTCGGGACACATGTTAATTTTTTTTTTTTTAGCTTTTACGACTAATTTGGTTTATTTTTATTTTTCAAATACTTTATTTTATTTAGTTATTTACTATTAGACAAGTTGAAAAAATTTAAAAATTTCACTACTTTTCGGTCACATGCAGTTTTTAGGGATGTATATATGATAACTAGAAGGGGAAAATTTGACATTATTATATAAAAAAATCAATTTTTAACTTATTTAGACCAGTTCATTAAAATCCGTATCCAAAAAATATATCAAGATGATTATTCGTCCGGACATAAAAATCATAAATACATATTTAAAAATTTTAAAAAACTAAAAAACACAAATTACTATTAATAATATCATCAAATTATCTTATCTTCCTTTTATTCATTTTACTCATTTTTAAGTATCTATATCACAAATCATTAATATTTTAATAAATGTATTATGAAACTTCGTATTAAATAAAATATATATATCTTAATAAATCTTAGCATATATTTTTTTCAATCTTAACGTATGAGTTATAAAAATATATAAGTAAATATCTATAGAAAAGTATCACGTCTAACAAAATAAGATTTATAAACACAAATACATCATTAGTTGGGTTAGAATTGATAAGATAAATCTACTAGGATCAATCATAACATTATTTAGGAATAAAGATCATTTTTTTATTAAAAAAAACAACTTTTTTTTATAAAAAAGAGAATAAATCAAGAAAAAAAACAAAGAAAAGAAAAAGAAATTTCTTAGACCTATCAAAGAGCCTTCCCCAAAAGTGAAGTACCTCCCCGATATAAAGCAAATGCAAAGCCACCAAGCAAGATAGGTAGTATTTAGGTATTACAAATTGAAGTATCTCTTATCAACGAGATGTTTGTCAACGAGGTATCACTAATAAGGTAGTATCGATTTAGATTGTCTATAATGATTTAAAATTAACTCACTAAAAAACATAATGATCTTAAGACAAGAGTCGAGTCTTATATCAACTAAGTTCATATGTGATTGTTCCAATGGGATACTAATACTTAGAAATTGAAGAACTTATATATATATGAACTTATGTAACACATGTATGAAATCTGATTATCTCTTTTAAATCTCTCTAAAGACTTTATAAGATTTGCGTTTTTTAAATAAGTAGAAAAATGTTATTTAAAACGAACTTAAATCTTTAAGTATTGGTTCTTATTGGAATATTCCACCAATATTGTAATTTTGAGTTGTTTTAAAACACAATAAATAAGTTTAATATGTAAGCTAAGTATTCATACAACTTGTTTACAAGTTGAAGCATAGCAATTATATGCTTCTTTTGTATTAAAAAGTAATTTATAACAACATATGTGCAATGGATCTTTCTTTATTTATTTTTAAATTGACAAGGGCACCGCACATAACATGTTTTAACTAAAATTGTGAACTTGGTTCTTAAAGTGTCATTTTTTTATAAATAAAAATAGGTAGAGGGCATTATTGTCCTAGTTGCAATAAGTAAAGGATGTATGGGCATTTTCAAATTTATTTAAAATGTTAAAATTTGGGCATGGGCAAAAACAAACCTAAAATTATATTTTAAAATTGCAATCTTCATCTATAGCAACATTTTATCTAGATTCAACTAGATGAAAATTACTTCATTTAAATTAACCCACTTCATATGCAATCATCCGGATGAACACTACTACATCTAGATTCATAAATAAACATAAAGCTACTTCACATTCAATTCATTTAAATGAAATAAGTTCAACTCATCTAGAAACAACCATATAAAGTCCACTTTATATAGCGTTAATTTAGATGGAAATCTCTTTAATAAAAATAAATCTTTTAAAATTTATAATTATAAAAATAAAATATTTTATATCTAACTCGTATATTTTTACTTTTAAAAAACCTAACAAATCATTTCACAAATAATCTCGTCCAATTGTACACCGTTCAAGTTTAACATTGTTCATTTAAATTTACTTAATATTGAATATCGTTCAATGTTATTATTATGTTATTTTTATTATCATAAATTGCATAGTTGTTGATTTATAAAATTTCTGAAATTAAATTTGAACCTTTGAAAAAATTTAATTAATACATTCAAATCATCTTAATATTCTTAAAATTTAACAAGAAATTAAAGGTAATTACGATAACAATACTATATATTATAAAATTATGATGATTATAAGGTTTAATTATTTTATTAGACTCACATTTTGAATAAATTTACACTTAAGTCTTTAAATTTTTAAATCATACAATTTAATCCTCAAATTTTTACAAGTTTATATATAGGTTTTTAAACTTATAAATATTACAATTTAATCCCCAAAAATTAAATTGTATTATTTAAAAATTTATGGATATCATATAAAGTTTTAAAAATTTGATCCTCAAATTTTACGTTTTTAAAATTTATAAATTTATGTGTGAATTTAATTAAAATTTGACCATAATATAATTTAATCTATTTATAATTAATATAGTAACTTATTATCTATTAATTTTGTTTGAAAAATGAACTTATTAAATATACAATTTTATATTATTTGTAATTTATTATAAATTTACCATGAATAAAGATTTTTATTAAATAAAAGGGTACCATCTAAGCAATTGAATAACCATGAGATTGCCCATCCCTTGCGTCAAATCTCCAATGAATTAACTTGCGTTGGTTCTTTAGAGAGGGACAATTTCTCATAAAAATATATATTTAAAAAACATTATCACTAATTAATTATTGCACACATATAAATGTTTTTATTAGTTTTTATGACAAATAATATGCTTTAAAAAAAGTGATATTACTAGTAAAAAACGATAAAACATACCCATCGTCACTACATAATTTTCAACACTAGGCTCTTCCGGGCATTACTTGTTAATATATATATAAGCAAAGAATACTTAGTTTTTCCATTAAAAAATAAAATGATTTTTTTGTTGTTGTTGTTGTTGTTGTTTTGGCAATCGTTATTTAGAATGTGAGATGAAGTGCTGGTATTCTAATACTTAAGTACTCTAGAGTTTTAGAATCACGAGCATGCTAAAAAATCAAATAAATAATTTATTTATTCCTACAAACAACTTGAGAAAAAAGTGAAAACATTAGTGCGACCTTTATTAGGTATGCTTTATTTCTCCCAAATTTTGAATTATCCTTCATCTTTTTATGCTTTTATAAGAAAAAATAAATAATGTTATAGCAAATTTAAAATTAAGAATATTGCAAAATATGACATGAGTTTATTTTTATATCTCATTAATTTTAAACAATATTCAAAAATATTTTAATTTTTTAAAGAATTAAAAAGCACAAAATTAATCAAAATTCCATCAATTTTAGTGATGGACAATTCAATCATGTTATGTCTGCAATTAAATTTTTTGGATGATAGATACTATTCTTAAATATATATTTAAATATGTTTTATTTTTGAATACATATTAAATTTTACATATAAATATACTAAGGATTAAAAAAAATATAATTAACAATAAATATATATAATAATAAAAAGTTTATCTTTAAAATTTAACTTGATAATATAATATTAAAAATTTATAAAAATAAAAATTTCTTAACATTATTTTTGCTCCTATATATATATAATAAGAATTGAGAAAGTTACAATACATATTTCATTATTTATAAAAATTAGACATTTTAGTGTAAAATTGGCAAAAAAAGTATATTTTAAATAATTATATTGTATGAAATATTTATTTTAATAATTATATAATTAGATGTATTTATTTTTCGTAATAATATTATCAATAATATTTAATTTAAAAGTTATAAAATAAAAAGAAAAATAAAAGAACTTGTGCGGCGATTTTTTAATGGAATAACTTTTTGGAATTAAAAAATCGGAAAATATCGAGATGAGATCCGAATTGAAGTTAATAAATATTTGCTGAAGCTATAACTTGGGGAGTTGCGATTTGTTAGTGGACAATAATTTAACATTAACTACCTAGCATTCAATTCGATGAGTTTATAATTTTAAGATAGTGCTAATAAATTTGTAATTTATTTATTCGTAATTTAATTATGTGTATAAAATATATGAAATTTGAATTTTTATTTATCAGTGAATTATTATTATAATTATTTAAAAAAAATTATAAATTTAATAAACAATTAATGTTAATATCATGGAAATAAAGATATTCATTTTATGTATTGGTGAACAAATATATATATTAAAATGAATACCTTTATTTCCATGATATATATATATTTTCTGTTTTTAAAAGTTAGAATCCAACCATATCAAACTATATTATTTCACCTTAACAATGCACGCTTAAATTGTTTTAATATTTAATATAACTGTTCACGTAACCATCTTCTTTCTATGATGCATTGAATAGGTAGATTTATGATTGTTATTTATAAAATCTATATTGATATATAAAGCCAATTTCAAAATTTAATGTCAAATCGTCAATTAAACCACTTTTCAGATAAAGATTTTTTAATCTACTTTACTATTATAATGATAATTTATATGTTTAATTTAGAAGTAACGTATTAAAATATCACAACTGTTGGAAAAAAAGCTTGATTCAACAGCAACAATTGTTATGATTAAAGTATCTATTTTATTTTTTAAAATAGAAAATAAAAAAAATGATAGTTTGAAAGTTTCATTTTCACAAAGCACCCCAAAATGATAGATACAGTTTATTTTTTTTATTAGAATCTTAACTTATTGAGTTGTTATTAACTTTTAATTTTAACAAGTTGTGACCAGAGTTGAAACTCATTGATCTGCGTTAGCTAATCATTACGCTGTGTTTAGTATATCAGCCATTGATGATTGTCCATTAATCACACTACCTTCAAAAATATTTTCAAGATTTTAAAAAATTTAAAAATATTCCTTAAAAATAAAAGAAATTAAATCTAACAAAAACTATCAGTAATATTTTATAAATAAATAAAAAAAAAATAATAGATAACCAAGAAGTAATAAAAATCAAAGAATAATATAATTAAAAATAGAAGATATCTAGTATATTTCACAAGAATTAATAATTAATAAAAAGAAATTTAAAAAATTAAATTAAATCTTAAATAAAGAGATAAATTTAAATATCCATCATTTTTATCATTAAGAAAATTATTTTAAAAAATACATAATTTATTATAGAATAAGTAATAAAGATATGAGTATTAATATTACAAATGCAAAAATTAAGTTATAATATACCATTAATTAACAAAGAATCTATAATAAATACATTATCAAAAATTCTTTAAAAAGATAAACAAAAAATTAGATACATTTATTTAGTAGGAATCCAAATATTAATACTTCATTCCAGAAAACATATATATACACCCATAAAAATAGTAATACTAGATAATAGAATAATAAACAAGAAATATATTTTATTATGAATAATTCATGATAATCATTAAATGTCAAGAAATAAATGAATATAAACAAATAAGATGAAATGATAAAATCTTTTGTGATACAAAAGATTCTAAAATACTAGAAAAATATAGATGTAATATAAAATCCTATAAATAAAAATATAAAAATAAAATAAATTTAAAAGATATAAATTCAAGAAAAAATATTTTTAAAAATATAAAAGAAGATTTAATATGAAAACCTATAGAAAAAGATATTTTAAAAGGAAAATGAAGAAAAATCTAATGAAAAGATATAATTTTAATTTAATAGAATATAGAAAAAGATAAGAATAATCATTCATGAATCCTGAAAATAGGGATATAAAAAAAAATAATTAGTTTGCTAACACTAACTAATGGAGGATTACATAAGAGAATATTTAGATATAATAGTAAATGAAATATACAAAGAATTTATTGGAGAAGATAAAAGAAGAATTATCACTGAATCCATTGAAAATGAAATCAATGAAGTCAAATGACATTTAACAAATATGAAAATTTGTAACATGTATTACGTAGATTCTTTTATATGTGAATATGAAATATATTACTATAAATTAATACCTTTTATGCAAACAACTTATAAGGAAAAAAATTCAAAAATTATTTGCAATGTTGCATAAGATGTTAATAGAATGTTAGAATCAAAGAAATAGGAAAATCATACCATATATCTTAGGAGGAAAAATAAGAAGCATTAAAAGCTAGATAATCATTAAATGTCAAGAAAAGAAAGGAATATAAATAAATAAGATGAAATGATAAAATCTATTATGATACAAGAGATTATAAAATACTAGAAAAATATGAATGTAATATAAAATCCTAAAAATAGAAATATAAAAAATACAAGAAATTTAAAAGATATAAATTCAGAAAACAAGATTTTCAAAAATATAAAGAAATTTTAATATGAAACCCTATAGAAAAAGATATTTTAGAAGAAAAATGTATAAATCTCTTGAAAATAAGAATTATTGCCCTTCAAGGAAAACAAAATATAGATGTTGGATCTTTAATGAAGAAAGACAATATAAGAAAGAATTTAAAAAGAAATTTTTACAAAAATAAAAAATCTTTGAAGAAGCTTTTAAGATGAAATTAGAACTAATTGATGAATCAATTATAGATGATACTTATAATATTTATCTATTATAGAAAACCGAAAAAGAGATAATCCATTCAAAATATGAACACTCAAAATATGGGTACTTTTTATTACAAGATAAATTATTTGTATAGTATTAAAAATCTAAATAGTACCTATATTAAGGTATGATAGAAATTAAAAGGCTATGTTAGCTATCATTTACATGCATATATAGATACATTAACTAGTATGTGTGTAGCAAATAAATATATATTTTTAAAAGAATACTGAAAAATAGACACCAAAAGATTTAATTATGATAATTCCTAAGAGTACTACAAAAAAATTAATAAGATTTTAAAAGATACAGATTTAATAATAGGAGGGTAATTTTTTTTTATATTCTTATCATATATCAACAAGAAACATGAGTTGATTTATTAATAGAAAATAATTTTCTAAACTTATATCAACATTTTATATAATATTTAGAAAAAATAAGTCTAACAATAATAAATGATGAAACCATTTATGTATCAAAAATAAGAAAACTTTGAATGTATCAAGCTCAACTTTTTTACAACAACATAAAAACGAAAACGTGGTGAGATAGACACAAAACAATAAAAATATTATTTAGAAAATATTTCATTAAATATAAAAGAAAAAAATATATTTTCTTAATAAAATATAGGAAGATAAAGCTCTAACAGGTATCATAAAATGATTAAAAATAGTAAGTTCAGAAAGTCATTTAAATCTAAAAATTAATAAATTTAAAACGATTGCTAACATAAAATTAAGAGACTTTAACAAAGTTATTAAAGTAAAATCATGGATTTATACTCCAAAAGATATGATTAAATTTGAAAAATAAATTCAAGAACTTTTGGAAGTAAAAGTCATAATACCAAATAATTCATCCATTTCAGTTTAACATTCTTAGTTGAAAAAGAAACTAAAAAAAGAAGAGAAAAAAGAGAATGGTAATAAACTTCAAAATATTGAATAAAAAAATCACGAAGGATGTATATTTTATTCCAAAGAAAGAACTATTATTAATAAAAGAAAAGAAATATTACTCTAGTTTTTATTGGAAAAGTGAATTTTTGCAAATAAGACTAGATGAAGAATTTCAAAAATTAATGGCATTTAGTTGCTCCCATGGACAATTTCAATGGATTATTGTATCATTTGGATTAAAACAAGCTTCATGTATTTTTCAAAGATATATAGATAATATCTTTAAAAAATTACAAAATATTTGCTTTGTCTATATAGATAATATTTTGATTTTATGTAGTGAATTAAATAAATATTATTTTGATATTATTAATATTTTACAATAATGAAGGAAAGAATACATTGTACTCTTTGAAATAAAAGTAGTAATTACTCAACAGAAAATTAAGGATTTAGGATTGATAATTAAAGATAGAAAATATAATCTACAATCCTATATACTAAATAACATTCAAAGTTTTCCTAATGAATTAAAGGAAAATAACCAATTACAAAGATTTCTAAGATGTTTAACATATGCTGAATCATATATTAAGAAACTTGCATAAATATGAAAACATTTACAAGCAAAATTGAAGAAATATCATATCTAGAAATAGACAAAACAAGATGCTATGTATCTAGACAAAGTAAAATCACGTGTAAAACAGTTACCAACTTGAAACAAATGTTTCATAAGAATATTAAGGAGCAATTTTGAAAGCAAAATTAGATAACAAAGATAAATATCTTTTTAGATATGCATTAGAATCTTTCTATGATCTAGAATTAAATTATCACAATAATGAAAAGAATATCTAGGTGTTAAAAAAGCTATTGAGAAATTTTCAATATAAGTTTTAAGTTTCAGGTTCATTGTTAGAACCAATAACAAGAATTTTTGTTATTTCTTAAGAACTAATATTGTAGGTAATTATAAACAAGAAAGAATAGCCAGATGGAAACAATAATTCAACTAATACAATTTTGATTTCAAACATCTCTCAAAAAATAAAAATAGTTTAGCAAATGCTCTTACCAAAAAATTAACACCTCTAATTATTTTTATGTTTGTAGGAATGGAACATCTTAATATCAAAATCAAGATAAAAGAAAAGGAGATAAAAATTCTACAAGAATAACTCAAGATTTTATACCTCAAGAAGTCTTTCTCGGAGACATGAAACAAACAGAAAGAACTTGATTGTTCAAGATAACTCTTAGAGTCCAAATTTTATAAAGAAGAGTATTCATCAAAAATTCAATCTAAAGAAGATAAAACTTCTGGAAGAAGAATTAAACATGAAAAGGAAGAACCTAATAGTTCAAAAGAGAATAATACTTATGAAATATAAAAAATCTCAATTAAGTTAATGAAGCAAAAAAGGAAGACTAAAAAAGGACTTATGTGGTCTATAATGGCCCAAAACTAGGAATCTATAATAACTGGATAGAAGAAAGTAAATATATTCTTGGGTTTAGTAGATTAACTCATAGAACCTTCACAAATAGAATAGAGACTGAAGGTAGTTATGCCAATTACAAAGTATCAAAACTGATAACTTCATAAGAGATAGTAAGAAATTACTTTACAGTATTACAATAATAACTTAGCAGTACCAAGCAAGTTGAAAACTCTAGGAAAAATAGTAAAGCCACCAATACTATTTAGAGAGGCATCGCTCCAATAAACATCAAAGATAGTAAGGCATCTTATACTATTCATAGAAATATTCTCCAAAAATCCATTAGTTATTGAAGATGACAAGGACCAATATATAAATATCATCAAACTATAATAGTTGAGTCTCTACAACTTAGTCAAAAAATCTACCCAAGAACACATAGACTATATGAAGTTCTATATTACAGAAAAGGAATTCCCTACCATATGTAAATTCAACATTTTAGAATGAGCTGATTCAATATTTGGTTACAAAGATTTCCATGCATGACTAATTAGAAAACATATATCTAGGAATTAATTTAGTAAATTAAATTATTTTCCAAAAATTTCAAAAAAACAATCAAGAACTTTAGTAAGAAGATAAGAGCAAGTGACAATCTTGTTTATCTCATATTTTTCAGTTCACTAATGGACTGGAATAAGAAAAGATGTATCAATCTCTACCACTTCATCAAGCTAGGGATTTTCAACACAGATAGAGAAGCTCACAAACCAAGAGTGTTTCCATAAATGGAATTCAACACAGAAGAACTTTATGTACTAAAAGATCAAATGTTAGGCTAAATTTACTATAAATTCATAAAAATTGAAATTTCTACAGAGATCAAAATAAATTACTCAACCAGTAAAGTCATCATCACTTCTTATAATAGCATGACTCTCTCCAAAAAGGATGGTGAAAAAATTACCAAATATGAGAAAATTTTAACAACAATAACTCGAAAATTGGTCAAGAAACAAGAAAGATATTTTTTCTTCTATGTCATAAAAGCCATTAGAGATCACAAATGCATTTACCCTATCAAAGATCGAGAAGATGAAGATGTGTCATCATCAACATCATCCAAAGGGATGTTGGCATAAAATGACAAGGAAGAATAAATAGGAGGAATTGTCGGTAGAAGATGACAAAGAAAAATAAAGATATAGACCCATATCTTTAGTTGGAAACATATGTCAAGAAAAAGCAATAGCTGAAATTCATAAACCAAAAAGTAGTAAAGCAAATGAATCGTTAAAAGAAGGATAAAATAATAATTTACATCTTGTAAATAGGGATTTTGTGTACTAAAAAAGAAACACTTATTTCCATTTGAGATGACATAGAAAAAAGAAATCACATAACTCAAAAAACACAATTTCTAGCATAGCAACCCCCTGTTTCCAGAAATTCAAACAATAATTATGTATCTAGCAATTATAAGTGGTTAAGAATTTCTTTAAAGTTCTTAATTGACTTTAGAATTGTAATAGTTATTATATTATGTATAAAGTAGAGTGCAATTACTCTTTTATAGTAAGTCTAAATTAGACATCATTTATGTACGGATGTTGAAAGCTCATAATTATCAAGAGAGTATTAAAATTTGAGCAAAACTAAGGTATAATTAGTGTAACATGAATTAATAACTAGCGTTAAATAATTAACCCTCCAATTTGATATTAGAGACATAGGAATATTAACATAATATGAATTGAAAAATTAACATAATTAAATTTAGGGACATCAATGGTATTAACCATAAAATTTATGAACATTATATCATTTTTTTACAAACCTTAAAAACATAAGTAAAGATATAGTAAATCTTATGAGCATTTTAGATAAATATAGATAAAACGGATATCATTATAATTGAGTTTATGGACAAAATATGTCGAAGGGGTCTAGCAAAGTTCATAACTTAAATAATATCTTAGATATTTATAAGATTTTGGTAGGTATGTAATAATACTTTGTAAATACTTGTATTTAGACAAATTATACAATAATTGTGAAGTTTTATTAGTAGAACAAAAAATATTATGAAATCTATCCCTTAAATGGAAGTTTAATATATTTTTGAAATAAAATATTTAAATTTATTAATTTTTTATGATAATTTAATCTATTAATTTTGAAAAAAACTTCAACACAAGTTCAATAGCTTATACTATTATGAAACTGTTGTAAATTATCGATTTTTAACCGATAAAGTTAAATTTATTAGTTTTTTGTGACAATTCAATCTATCAATTTTGAAAAAATAACAACACAAGTCAATACCTTACACTACTATGAAATTGTTATAAATCGTCGATTTCAACCGACAAAAAAATATAGCGGGTGTTAAAAAAATTAAATACAATTGAAAAAACAAAATAAAAATTTTAAAATCATAAAAAATGAACTAGGAGATCTATGATGTCACGTTTTTAAAATTAATGAATTAAATTGTTTAAAAAAATAAAAAATTACTAAAACTAAATGTTATAATTATAATAGTTAACGTACTAATGACTAATTTATTAGTAATTAATTAAGAGTGTTAGTATATATATTATCACATTATCACAATATCACAGTTTGCAAACGTGTAGAACAATAACTACTCGTTAGCTAGCTTCCAATTAAAATGTTTAGCATTTATAGAATTTTATTGATTTTTATTCATAATTTTGATGAAATTTATGAGTAATTTGAGTTTTTTTTCTTTCCTTTTTTTCAAAAACTTGAGGTGGCCTTGGCTCCTATTAGTCTTCAAAGAGTTCCTTCACTATTTGAATTCAAATGAAGCCGACTTCGATTGTATTCATAAAATTGAGTCTAAATGACGTGACCTTCATAAGATGAAGTCATAAGTGTAGACAAAGAATATAATATTTATTAAAAAATAATATTTTTTTCAAATTTTATTATATTTTATAAAAATTCTATTTTTAATTTACATGTACATATTAATTTAAAAAAATTCAATTAAATTCATCAAATATTAAGAGGCAATGCCAATCAAGACAAAAAAAATATATTAACCCTAACAAAACAAACAAAAAATTAATAATATACATCATATATGACATGCTAAGTTTATGAATGCATGAAAGGTGCTTATCTAGTATATAAAGTATAAACCTAATACCAACATGGAATAAATGTTGAAATTCATCAGTACTGTCGTTATCATTTCATAAATTAACTTAACTTATTTAAAATACTTTTTTTTAATATATCCACATCTACGTATATAACCTTATTTGAAGTCTAAAAGTTAATTATAAACTGAGTTTTCTTAAAAATTTAAACACTATGACTAAAAGTCCATTCCAAACTGTGTTATACACTTATTCTTCGCCCTTAACATGTTGGAGAAGGGCAAAGATTGGATTAGTCGTGATCTCCTTGAAGTCTACTATCTATTCATGTATACATTAATTTTATAAGTAATAAACTCAAAAATAAAATGTAAATCCACCTTAGTCCTCTAAGTTTAAAAAATAAAAGTATTTTTAAACATAGGGAGGTTAGTTTAGTGGGGTTGATTTGATCCTAGCTCAAAACTTCAAGTTTGGACCGAAACTGAGTTGTGTATTGTCGGGCCATATAAAATTTTAGATTGAATTTTTTAAGTTAAATATAAACTTAAAACCTAGCTCTAAAACATTTAAATAGGTTTATGGGCAAATATTTTTTACTTTTGAATTTGTTTAAATAAATGTCTAAACTTAAAGATGTAAGAAATTATAAAATAATTATGATCGATATACAATTTTTAATGCTATATATTTTTTATAAAATTTAAATTTAACTCACATTTCAAACATGATTCGAACCCTACTTATAGTATAAATATTTCACCCTAACCTAGCTTTAAATTTATTCAAAGAGGGCATCTTAGACTTATTTAAGTCTAATTAAAGTACAAAATTGAGGGACAAAGAGAGATCATTCAAACTTTATTCAGATATAAGTAAATTTACATCTCTTATTAAACCGTATGTTTATAATCAAAGATAACCTCGAAAGTTATGTTTTAAATAAATTTGCAATTTTGTACTTTTTTTTCTAATAATTACCAATTTTGTTCTTAAATATGACATGAAATGTAACACATGCCTAAATCACTCCACTCTTTATAAGCCTCATTGTCTTAATATTAATGTGTGCATCGAAACGTAGTTAGGATTAATATTTAAAAGGGTATTGCATAAAATTAATAATTTTGATATTATTTGAATAAGTATAGTAAAATTTATGAATAATCGAGTTATTATAAAATAATTTGAAAAATGTCATAGTTAATGTTCCAAAAATTTAAAAATTTTAATATTTTTAAATATTACGTTAAATATTACTTTTATTCAATTAAAACAAAAAAATCAAAACTATGTAAATTAATTTGAAACAATACTAAATAGAATAGCTTATCTATGCAGTTGGACAAACAAATAAAAGAAATCAAACAACATAAGGAAAGAATATACTTGGTTTTTAATTTATTATTCAAATTTTTAAAAATTAAATTAAATCATAAACATCATGTCACGATATTTTGATTTTTATATTTCTTATTCTAATAACATAAAAAAACATAAATATGATTCAATAAATAATTATGCAAATTTTTATCATTCATAATAGTTAAGTATTTATGGATATAATAATTAAGTTAATTATGTTTATTCATATTATTTAGGTTATTAAATATATAAATTGATATTTATTTATACTTTGTTTATATATATAAATATCATCTTTGGTGGGGTTAGATATTCTTTATTAATTAAACAAATCAATTAATACTTATGGTATGATATATAACTAATTTAGTTAATTAATTAATTATTTTTCTCTTAGAGATTAAAAATGAATCATTTAAATGTCTTATTTTGTGAGATTAGATATTTTAAACTTTATTCAATATGTCTAAATTAAACCTAAGAATTTAATGACAAATATTTGTATGAAAAACAAAAATAACATTCTTAATATCCATATCATTTATTTTCATTATTAAAAAAAATTTGAAACATAATTTTACATCGAATTTAATTCAATCTATTTCTTATTATCAAATATTATTTTTATTATTATAAATTTTAAGAATATTATTTTTATACGTTTTTATTAACTTAATTTTCTCGCTTAAGTTTCACTTGATTAATTTAAATTATCTGATTATTATAATTTGTTAAATTAAATCTAGACCTGAAATACTTTTATCCTTAGAGACATTTGTCTTTTAAAGAGCAAGTCATTTGTTTAAAAGTTTTAAAAAACAAGTCATGTGTTTAAAGGTTTTAAAAAACAAGCATGTGGGTCTTGGACCACAAAAAAAAGTAATACATACAAATATTTTTGTATTAAAATAAAGGAAATGGTATGGGATCCATGTGTCAAGCTTATCACGTACTGATTGCCCAACTACCATAATTCTGTTCCGAGAGTCGTATTTGATACTTACATATTAAAAAATAAATTATATTATTTTAATATTTTTATAATAAAATATTATTTTAACAAATAATTAAAATAATACATTTTATTCATAATTAACTATTTTTTTTAAATTGAAAAAATAAATAGTATTATTTATAATATAATGAACTAAAAAAATACAAATAAAAACTCCCAAAACTTATAATGTCTATTTCTTCTCCAATTTTTGTTTCTCGCAATTTAATCGTCTAACAGTTGACTTTAGATTTTGAATCTCAACACCGAGTATTATTGATATGTGAGAGTTGAATCTTCTCCCTTGGTAAGGATGTCATTTGTTTTTGAGTTTAAATTATTAGTGTATTTAAAACACAATCTAATAACTTACAATATTATAATATATTTATAAAATTTAAATATATATGTTTATGTATTTTTTTATTGAGATTTAAAGGCATGTATAAGAAGAGAAAAAAGCAATGAGGTAATCCAATTTGTGCTTGATTACCTAACAAATGATTTAGAAAATGAAATAAAATTGAGGTTTGCTATAATGGAAATTCAAAATCTTCCACTCTTAGTGCATTGCAACCATGTAAAAACTAAAAACTTAAAAGCGAGTCAGGAATTAAATAATTAATTTTAATTATAATAAGATATATTGTGGGTGGAAGTCCAACCAACAAAAAATCCTTTAAAAGATATGTCAATTATTTATCAATTTTATTAGAAGAATACCATGTACCGTTTAAATATTTAATAAAAAAAAATAGCATGTTTCATTTTTTTAAGATTACAGAAATTGATTTTTTTTTAAAATATATTTTGAGGTGGGGATTTGAAAATTCTTGAAATAATGCATTAAGTAGTTAGGTTGCACACAAATATTATAATTAAGTTCACTATTTTTAAGGAACTTAATTACCATAACTTAATTCCTAATGTTACAAAATTATCCGTAAGAGGATGTTTAAATAAAAGCAAATTCCGCATAGAACAAAGTGAAAGCAAATTAAATTTGATATGATTAGAAAAAAAATGTTATTATAAAATTTATCTATCAATATCTATATATATTTACAAAAATCTAAATCATGTTTAAAATAATAAAAATATCATCTTTAAAATGAGTAAACTTATATAAATATTACCAAACTATTACATTTTTTTTCTACTACTAAATTATTTTTCTTAATTTATATACAAAATTGTTATATTTATTCTTAATTACTTTTTTTCTTTCTAATTTTCAAAAATAAGTAAACAAACCAATGGAAAAGACTTTTCTCTTTTTCAAATCATGATTTTAGTTGTTTTCAATTTCTTTAAAGTTTCATTACTAATTAATAATGCTCTCGTAAATATTTTAGAATAATTCTTTTATTTCAACGTTATAATATATATACAAGTAAAAATATTATAAAAACTATTTCATACTAAATATAATTAATTGAGTAAATCTCAAAATAACATGTTATTTTTTAGTTCAAGATATCATTAAGATAATTTAAAACATTTAGGCACATACAAATCAATTGTAATACGACTCCTGGTTTTTTTTTTTTTTTTTGTTCATGCACATGCATTGCAAGTGCTGTTTAATTAATATAAAAAAGTTATTGTATTAAAAACCTCCAAATGACTGTGGTTTATAAGAAATTATTTTTATATTTGAGTTCATGAACATATTAAAAAAGAGAATCTTAAATTAAAATTATAAGATATACAAATAATATATATATTTGTATGTATGTGTGTGTATTAGGTGTAAAATAAATAGCTTTTATCTCATGTAACCCAATCAACATAAATAATTGGACTGAGTCATTAAATAAATATATATTAAAGAGATAAAAGTATGTAATTATCTCTAATTATTTAAAAATAATAATTACAAGTAAAATAATCATTATTTTACCAAAAATCTATCTAAATATATAATGAATATGTATAAGTAATATCTAATCTGAACATTACAAACCCATTGAAAGTGATCATAGAAGTTTTTTTAGAAATATACCACATCGGAATCCTGGCTATATACATGTTCAAGATCCATATGATCACAACAAGTTTGTGTTGAAAAAAAAGGGTGAAATTTTCATATGATCCTTTAACCTTTTAATTAAGATGTACGTACATGTGTATCTATGTAAAATCCGGATGTATTATATATATAGGTGGGAAAAATGAATACCAATTTGTAAGGGTGGGATTTGTCTTATTTACTCAATTATATTTAATGAAATATAAATAAACAATAAAAGTTATGATTTTGATTTTTTTTTTTTTTTAGCATTTTATATTTGGTTTGATGTTTGATTGACTAATGTTGGAATGCTGAAAGAGATGGAAAACATTAGTATATTGCATTCTAATTTTTTCAAAGTATATATGCATTGTTTGCAGTTAAGGCCCAATTAGTTGGCTTTACACATGAACTATCACTATTCTTCTTTTATCTTCGTAATAGTTAATATATTAATCACCATAATAACTAAGAGATGAATCAAAATTAATGATAGATAATTCAAAATTAATAACATACCTTCCTTTGGAACTATTATTAATTACAATGTTTCAAGCTGACTTGTTTGACTTATTGGATCTCTGGTGGCCGTACATGATCATTACTTTTACGTACTAATTTCGAACCCTCCTCCCTTGCCTTGCCCACTTACGGGTGACAAAGTTTGTTGGATCAGGCCCGATCCATTATGAAAAGGATCTGAATAGAGTAGTGGACAAGTCCACTATCAAATGAAAAAACTAATGGCAAGTTGCACTCTGGGACTGATATCAGAAAAGTATCCTAGTAAATATACCAGTACTTTAAATGTTTTATATCGTTAAAAAAAATTATTTTATTATTTTAATTTAAGTATTGATGTGATTTCTATCTTTTTTATATAATAACAAATTTTTGAGTAAAATACTCTTTTTTAATAAAGGGTTCTTTTTTATTTTTGGAAATTAATTAAGTTAAAAAATGATTATTTTTTACTGGAGATTAGGTTCAACTTTTTTTATTAAAATTTATGAAAATAAATAAATAATATAAATAAGTATTAAAAAATCATAATATTTCAAAAAATTTATTTAAATATGATGAAAATATTTTTTATGACTAACTGAGAGGGATAAATTAAGAAGGCATAAAAATGTTGTAATTTTTACTTATTAATTTTTCTTTTTACAAAGAGTTTATCATATAAGATTCATTAATTTATTAGTAGAAAGTTTCAAAACCTAGTTTTAAAAACTTTTATTTTCTAAGTCCATTTTCGAAAAAAAATCAAAATTTAACTAGGTATAAACAAATTATAAATAAACCATGTAGAATATATATTATTAAATGATAGAAAGATCAATTTGTATTAATAATGTTATCAGAAAAAAAATTAAAAAAAAATAATATTTTTTAACTTTTTATAACTCTAGTTAATTTTCAAAAAAAAAAAAAAACCATTCACTAAAAGACACAAAGACAATTTCGGGAAAAAAAATATTTACTAGTAAAAAAGAATATAAAAGATACTAATATTTAAATTGAAGTATTAAAATGATTTTTTTTAATAATATGATACACTTAGGATACTAATAGGGATACCTCTTGGATATAAGACTTTGGTGTAAAGTTGACTAAATATATAAATATATAAAAGTATAATTGATATTTTTTCCACTAGCTTAAGCTTTTGAAAGAGTTAATGATAAATAATTTTTATCATAATATTAAAGGTAGAGATCTTATATTTAAGACATAATAACTCCAATTATTAAATTATAAATATTTAAGATACATAATACATAGAGACAATAAGAGAAAGATAAATATATACACTTATTATTAGCCTTTCTCCCACTAGCTTTAAGTTTTTACAAGAATTGATTTTTTGACAATTTCTATTAAATTCATTACAGTTTTTATATGACCTAATCACATGTTTTATTTTTAATTTCTTCTAAAAAACCATATATATTTTTCTTTATAAACTAATAAATATGTGTATTGTATTTTTAGAAATAGGTTTACTAAAAACAAATGCACCACGTGGAGAGGAGTTAAAAATGAAACCCCCTTTCTACAGATTTTTGATCCCTGATAATCATGCTGGAGAGAGTTTGATTTGTGATTCACTTTGTTCCTTAAAGAATCAAGTGACAAGTCATACATGAACATATACATATATATGGATGACATTATTAAGTGGTTTTTCATGATAATGTACTTTGCTAATAACTCTTACTTTTATATCTGATGTAGGAGGTACCACCATTGGATGTTCTAGAACTTTTGGCCTGTTTGGTTAGGAATTCTGTGCCCTTGCTAGATCAACTTGGTATTAAAAGGGGTAAGATTTACAATTTTATTTGGGCTAGATTTTCCACCCAAGAGTTAAAATCATTATTTACGGTTGAAGCTACGCCCGTCTTATTTGCCTGCAATTCGCTATATTATTCTATGTATATGCTCATAGCAAACATTCAAAGTGATCTCAATTCAGGAGAAAGAAAAAAGAGAAAAGGAATAAAAATGAATATAGTTAGTAGTGAGTAATTTGTTTAAACTAATAGATATTGTATGCATGCCTCTTCTATATGACTGCTGCTTCTTGAGAATTTGATTTTGTTCCTGTAATGATTGCAGATATGTGTGACAAGATAGTGGAAACCTTGTGTAGCAGATGGAACAGCCAACTGTTTGCACTCTTTCTCTAATGGAGAATCTTCTGTTTAAGAGAACGAAAATGTAACTGATGAACTGGATTTGCGGTTAGCTACTGTCTTCAAAAGTACGGGACACTGTTATGAGGGTGGGTTCTGGACTGACCATGCAAAGCATGATCCATCAGATGGGAAAGGACATGTTGCTATTGTCACAACTGCTAGTCTTCCTTGGATGACTGGGACTGCTGTGAATCCTCTGTTCCATGCTGCATATCTTGCGCAATCTGTGGCTTTGTAAACCAGATCAAGAACTAGTATATCCCAATTGTGTTACTTTTGGTTCACAGGGGGAGCAAGAAACCTACATACGAACTTGGCTTGAGGAGAGGATTGGTTTTAAAGCAGATTTTCAGATTTCCTTTTACCCTGGAAAGGTACATCTCTGATAAAAATTTAAAAAAAAATAGTATTGTTTATAGTTACTCATATCATAATAAATTAAGTTAGATCTGATTTGGCTTTGTCTTTTCATAGTTTTCAAAAGAGAGGAGAAGCGTAATACCAGCTGGAGATACTTCTCAGTTTATTCCTTCCAAGGATGCTGATATTGCAATTCTAGAAGAACCTGAACACTTGAATTGGTACCATCATGATAAGAGTTGGACTAATAAGTTCAATCATGTTGTTGGTATTGTTCACACAAATTACTTGGAATATATCAAGAGAGAGAAGAATGGGGCCCTCCAAGCTTTCCTCGTGAAACACATTAACCATTGGATCACAAGAGCTTATTGTCATAAGGTATAATATTATATCAAGTACATGACCATTATGCTCTTTTCTCTCACGAGGTATACTTTATTAAGTGTAAGGTTAGCATATGCTTTACTTGTAGGTACATGATAAAGTCTAAAGTTGTTTTCCTACTTGATACACTTTTTTCCCAATCGTTAGGGTGCTTCATCATTGTAATTACAAAATCATTTATGATTTTTGTTAAGGTAATTCGTCTTTCAGCTGCTACACAGGATTTACCTAAGTCAACAATTTGCAATGTTCATGGTGTGAATCCAAAATTCCTGAAAAGTGGAGAAAAGATTGCTGCAGAAAGGGAACTTGGACAACAGACATTCTCAAAAGGAGCATATTTCTTAGGCAAGATGGTATGGGAAAAGGGATATAAGGAGTGGATTGAATCGCTGGCCAAGAACAAGAGTGACCTTGATAGTTTCAAGTTGGATGTGTTTGGAAATGGAGAAGATGCCCATGAAGTACAGAGCACAGCTAAAAGATTTGATTTGAATCTCAACTTTCTGAAAGGAAGAGGTCATACATATGACTTACTTCATGGGTAAGAACTATAAGAAAACATTACGAAGGCATGATATGTTAGAGACTTAATTCAATCCAGAAACGTTCATAAAACCATATGAACTCATAATTTAAATGCAGCGGAAACAAAATTGGATTGAAAACATACCTCCTGCCATTGATCAAATTTCAACACTTACACAGGAATTCCAATGGATTTTTTGTTCGATGTTTTCACTGGTTTCTCACACTTATTCTCTACGTATTGATGGTGTATCTGAATTGTTGTGCAGTTAATAGTGAGAGGACCCGAGACTTTATTAAGGTTCTTTCATCAAGAACCTTGTTCAGTTTCGGAACCGACGTACGGTTCCGACGAAACTGAACCGTCACCACGGTTCACTAACGTTTCACCACTCTGATTTACATGATATTATTCTGTTGAAAAATTTAAGTGAAAATAATTCTCTGCCCCCTCCTCCCTACTTTGTTAAGTTTTCAAGGCTTCAAGCATGTGCATGCTTAAGGTATGTGCACTGTTGTGCCACCACATGTTGGCATAGCTCAGGCATGACTATGAAGCATGTATGAACCATCTCCTACTCATGTGACTGGTGGCAGAAATGACATCTTTTTCTCATCTTGTTGTGTATGAAGGTTTAATAGACATTCATGCACGCTAATTTCATTCTTAGAGTGAACATGTATTACTTAAATCCTTCTAATATTCTTTTCACCGCATTTCTCTTAATACTTTTTGGGTTTGCTGGAAGGTATAGGGTCTTCCTAAAACTTAGTGTGAGTGAGGTGCTTTGTACTGCTACTGTTGAGGCTCTGGCCATGGGAAAATTTGTGGTACGTATGTGCCGACCACCCATCTAATGAATTTTTCAGGTACTTTTCAAACTGTTTGACATACAAGACATCTGATGACTTTGTTGCCAAAGTGAAGGAAGCATTAGCGAATGAACCTCATGTTGGGAAATTACGCAAATTTTCGATAAGTCATATTTATGATAAAAACAAAATAAACAATAACACACAAATTTGATAACGGAGTTCGGCCAATCTTGCTTACGTTTCCGAACCTGATGTAGATCTTTTTACTAAAATGGGAGAAATTATATAAGGTGTTTACAACACTCACAATCCACAACCTAATTACACCCAAGAAAATTACTCTCAATTTTCTCACACAAAAGCTTTTCTCTAATTGGAATGAACACTTTAGATGTTTAATTCATTACAATTACACATCTATTTATAGGAAAATTCACTCCTTAAATTGCTCTTTGAATTAAGCTCAGTATTTTGCTCCATGAATTGCTCCATATTTTGCTCCTTAAATTAAGGAGTTTTATAGCAATCTCCAACAATCTCCCACTTGAAAACTAATTTCAATCTGTCTTTACACCTCGATCAATGCAGCATCTTTTCTAGTCTTGTTATTCTAGCAGACCAACTGAAGTTGAGCACAACTTTAATTTCATGGAAAGCTCACACTTACTTGCATCTCGAGTCTGACAAGCTTCATCATAGGCTCCCCTCCATGAGTCAGCACCATATAGTTCATGTATCTCCTGTTAGGCACATGAGATCGATAAGACCTTCTCAATATAGGAGTTAGAGAAGGAGTTTATGGTGTGTCAGATTGTTGTGCACTGTTTTGTCCAACGAGTTCCTCTGGCTAAGAATTTACTACAATTGGTTCCTTCAAGGAACTATCTGGGACATCATCTACATTTGCAAATACTGACACATTCTGTTCTGAGTCGTTGGCGTCTATTTTATGCATGTCCTTATACATCACTCTTTCATTGAAAATCACATCTCTACTACGGATCACTTTCTTGTTTTCGTCATCCCAAATGTGATAGCCAAACTCATCCTCACCATAGCTGATGAAGGTGCATTTCTTAGATTTGGGATCAAGTTTATTCCTGCCTTGATCACTAATATGCACAAATGCTACACATCTGAAAACTTTGATGTGATAGTTTTACCTCTTTTCTGCTTCATACCACCTCTGGTATTCTGTGCTCCAATGGAACAGATGGGTCTCGGTTAATCAAGTAAGCTACCGTGTTGACTGCTTCTACCCAGAACTGCTTCAGTAGACCTAACTGTATACGAATGCTTCTGGCTCTTTCTATCAACGTTCGGTTCATACGTTCAGCTACACTATTTGCGTTGGGGCGTGCCTGGCACAGTTCTTTCCATTCTGATCTCATGCTCATAGCAGAAATTTTTGAATTTGGTGTCTTCATATTAACCACCATTATCGGTTCTGAGCTTTTTTATCTTCAAACCCGCCTCATTTTCCACCATAGCTTTCCATCTTCTGAAAGCCTTAAATATTTTAGACTTATGCTTTAGAAAGTAAACTCATACCTTCCGAGACGGTTGTTGGTCCCCAAACATCAGAGTGGATAAGCTCTAACCTTTCCTTCTTTGGGGTTCTGCCACTTGTCTGAAAGTTGACTCTCTTCTGCTTTCCAAGTATGCAATCTTCACACATGTCCATCTCTACTACTGTAGACCTGAAAGTTTTCCCTTTGAGTGCATAATCTTCATCCCCTTTCTCACTTATGTGACTTAATCTCTGGTGCCACAAATTTGGTGTTTCATTGCCTGTTGCAACTGTGACTGAACAACGTGCCTATGTTGTCATGTAAAGAGTGCCACTTTTCTTGCCTCGAGCAACTGTCATTGTACCCTTTGAAATATTCCAATCATCACCATGGAAAATCATAGTGTAGTCTTCACTGGTCAATTGCCCTACTGAAATTAAGTTCCTTCTGAGGTCGGGAATATGCATGACATCCTTTAGCTCCCAAATAGACCCGTTCAACTTAATCTTCATTAAACCTTTGCCAATAATAGCACACGGTTGAAGATATACCTTATCAAAGTTTCCGGGGACATATTTCTGGAAGAATTCTTTCTGTGAAATAGCATGGAACGATGCTCCAAAGTCTAACACCAAAGATTCTTCCTTGCTCTCTAAAGAGCATATCAATGCATCATCTCCTCCTGAGGTGGAAGTAACATTTGCCTTTGCCTTCACTTGTTTTTCCTTCGGTGCACTCTTGCACTGATTTTTGTAGTGCCCGCTTCTCCCACAATTCCAACACTCGATAGTCTTCGAGCTATGGGAATTATTAGGATTCCTAGATTTGGCCTCCTATATCCTTTGATCTACCTCGGTAGTCTGTTCTGTCACGTCCATCCCTTTGGTTGAATTTCTTCCTCTTGACTTTGTATGCAAAACTGAAAAAGTTGATGATTCACCTGACTGTTTACGGCGGATCTCTTCACTGAGAACCAGATCACGAACATCGTCAAATTTCAACTTATTACTTCCTAAAGAGCTACTCATAGTTGTGACAGTAGCATTCTAGCTTTCTAGTAAAGAAGACAAAAATATTAATGTTCGTACTTCTTCATCGAATTCAATTTCCACTGAACTCAACTGAGTTATGACTATGTTGAGTTCATTGAGATGTTGAGTTACCGATGCGCCTTCCATCATCTGCAAATTGAACAAACGCCTCATCATATGCACTTTGTTTGAGGCTGATGGCTTCTCATACATATTAGAGAGAGATATCATAAGACCTGTCGTGGTCTTTTCCTTTGCTATGTTGAAAACAACATTACGGGATAACGTCAATCGAATAACTCTTAGGGCTTGTCTGTCTAGAAGATTCTAATCTTTTTCCTTCATAGTCTTTGGCTTCTTTCCTAAGAGAGGTTGATATAGATTTCTTTGATACAGATAATCCTCTATCTGCATTTTCCAAAACCTGAAATTTGTGCCATCGAATTTCTCGAGTTTCACCATTCCTTCATCTGCGGCCATTGCTCTCACTCAAATCTGACTTCCTCTGGATCGTTTCTAACTATTTCTGCAAACTACTTTGTATTAGAACACCTCCGTCAACGAACAAATATCGTCGACAAAATTTCACTATTCACATAATTCACTATTCATGTAAATAGTAACCTTGTAGGAAATTGACAGAAATCACCATCAAAAGCTCTGATACTAGTTGTTGGAAAATTACGTAAATTCCCGATAAGTCAGATTTATGAGAAAAACAAAATAGACAATAACACACAAATTTGATAACGGAGTTTGGTCAATCTTGCTTACATCTCCGAACTTGCTGCAAATCTTTTTACTAAAAGAGAAGAAATTACATAAAGTGTTTACGACACTCACAATACACAACACAATTACACCCAAGAAAATTACTCTCAATTTTTTCTCACAAAAGTTTTTCTCTTTAAGTTTTTCTCTCAATTGAAATGAATACTTTTGATGTTTAATTCATTTAAATTACACATCTATTTATAGTAAAATTCACTCCTTGAATTACTCCTTAAATTAATAGTTACTTAAATTATTTCTTGAATTAAGCTCATTGTTTTGTTCCATGTTTTGCTCCTTAAATTAATAAACTTTATAACAATCTCCTACACATCAGCTAACTCCTGAGCAAAGATATAACTTTAGGCAGCAACCCAAAGATTCATGGAATGTTCTGTGCTCAACAGAATTTTGAATGAGAGCAAAGATGGTCAAGATGTCATCAGACAAAAAAGGAAATTAATGATGAAATCATTATCAGTGCCAAATTTAACAGAGATGGTTAATGGAGGATTCGCATTTGCCCATTACTGTTTCACTGGCAACGAGTTCTTTAGACGATGTACTGGTGCGATACCAGGGACACGTGACTATGACAAACAACATTGCAAGAACCTCCATCTTTTGCCTCCACAGGTAGAAAATCCCATCTATGACCGGTAATGAACTGGTTATTCTACATCATTAATTGCCTGTATAAATATCTACCTGTGTAGGCTAGGATCCTGCTATTTTAGTTAGAATGTTTTGCTTTTTTCATAGATGTAGCCATAATTCAACCACGTAAATTTTGCTATCTAATGTTAATGTAGTACAGTAATTGTTGAAAGTGTATAATATAGTAGTTTCTAATGACAAATCCTGCATTGTAGAAAGTAAATAAGGATAGTTATGTTTTATGTACTCTTAATAAAAAAAGGCTTATCTGATACTCAAATATATCTAAAAATTTAGTATATTTGGTGTCCTGAAAGAGTACATATAACATGGATGAAAGAGTCCATATAACAAGGATACAGCTAATATAAGGCATGCTAGAAAATTTTGAGATGATACTTCCATTTGGACTATCTTGCTAGAAGTTCTTCGCCGTCTCCCCTTTTTCTTCACTGGCCCGTTAACCCGATTGAGCATTTAAATCTGTCCTACATTCATTCAGGAAGTAACTCCTAATGGGTTGAATCTAAGGATTTCGAATACTTAAAAACCATGTCCATAACTCTCATGCATAAGTATTGAATATTAATATAATTTAATTTTAAAAAGTTTTTTTAATAACATTACACAATTTAAATACATTTGTATCAAACTCTTAATATCTGGTTTGCGCACCTCACAAGTAGATTTTGGTATCACTATAATGTAAGTCCCTCCTACATTGAAGAGTAAGAAAATAAAAATGTAGGTCCAACCACAAATGTTTGATGCAATCACAATTAATAGGTGAAATCACAAATAGTAGGTGCAATCACATTTGACAAATGCATCTAACATTAATATGCAATTTTGCCTATAATTTGTCAATGTTTTTGTCTTAGAGATACATAAACACACCAAAACAAGAAGAGAAGCAAAACAAAGTCAAAAGAACAATTTCCTTTGAAGAAAAATATTGTTGTGTGTAAGAAAGTGAGAAAGAATATCTTAGAAAAATATTGGGATATTTTTTTAAAAGAGAAATGACAAAATAGTTAGTTTTTGAAACACTTGTGTGACACTATTTTGGGTTTATCTCAATTAGTTTTATTGCCTCTCACTTTGTACCCATTAATTTTATTAGTGAAAGAAATATTTTTCAAAGTTTGTCTCGTAAACTTAGCTCAAATTAAAGGGTGAATCACGTTAAATTTCCGATGCCATTATTCTACTATGTTGAATTCATTTTATGTGCCCAACATATGCTACAACAATGCTCACAGTTATGCTTCTTGACGAATGAGATTCTTAGAAGAGCTAAAGAAGTACTTTGTACGCATTCAAATTTCAAACTAGTCAAAAAAACCATTGTGAATAGGTGCTCAAGTATCTAAGCTCCCAATAGATTGTTACAACTTACGACTTATAAGATCAGTACTGATTATATTAGGATTGTTAATTTATATTTGATATTGTAATTCATTTATATTAATCGTATATTTCACTTGTACTACATTTTCACTATTTCATTTGTAATATACTTCGATTATTTCACTTGTACTACACTTGTTACAACTCTATAAATAAGGTTTTCTATGTACATTTTAAAATACATCAATATAACATTAAATCATTTTTTTCTTATTTCTCTATACTCTTCACAGGGATTAACAAAAGGCTCGGTTTTTGGAATTGTAGTTCTTGAACCGTGATTGTTTTGATGCTGTGAAATGTGGTAAAGTTGTTAGTGTTTGTGAGGTTGGAGTTCCTAATACAACCTAGTTGCTTTCTCTAAAAGAAGATGCAAGCCTTTGAAAAAAAACTTAGAATAAACCATTAGTTTTTATAATATCTCAAAAAATTTAAATGAACACGTTAAAATTTTGAAAAAAGAAAACTTGATGGAAAACCGAGAGATACATAGTTTCATGTAAAATAGTTCGTAGAAAAACGTGAAAGAGAGTTTAAAAGAATATACAAAAATTATTTCTAAAAATAATTAAATAAAATCAATCTTTTAAAATGGATCAAATGTTATTAATTTTACAAATAATAATAATAATAAATACTATTCAATTTAACTCAAAACTTATCAAGAAGATAGGTGCATAATTGAGATAAAGAGCCATTCTATTTAAAGAAAATTGCATAGGACCCAATTTAATTAAAACAAAAAATAATATTATCTAAAAACTATGAAAATACATTACTTACATGGGCACAGGCTCAGTTAATACAAAATTTACCCACCCAATTTTTTTTATTGTTTACATTTCTGAAAGCACCCATACATCCCAAACTTTGATGCATACAAACATAAGGAAGCCTCAACTCCCGTCCCCGTCTTATAGATAAATGAGAGAATTGAGTTGGCTAATAATTTAAAATTAACTACATAAAAGTATATTTAAAAATTAAAAAAAAAATAGGGAGATAGGTTTGTATCTTAGTTTATTAGTTGAGTTTTGTAATTCATGTTTACATAATTTAATACATCGATATTATCTTAGTTTATTAGTTGAGTTTTGTAATTTTTAGTTTCATAATTTAATACATATATATCTTTTATGTATAAAATTTGTTACATGTATCCTACATGTTAAATTAGCCAAAGACGTAATAAAAATTAAAAAAAAAAGTTAATAACAAAAAATAATGATTTTTTAATAAACTAATATTTCATTCATTTAAATGAAAAATACAAAAAAAAAAATTAAATCAATAAAAAATATTAAATTATCATAAAAATTAATAAAAATCATAAGAAATGGTACCTTAGAGATACAATAATTAATACATTAATACCTCATATGTCTTATGTTACTAAATACTTCTTTTTATTACTTCAATTTAAATATTGATACCCATTTATATCATTTTTTTAAGAGAAATATATTTTTTTATCCAAAATATCTTTTTGGATTTTAAGGGAAGAATTTGTTTTTACTGAAATTAATTAGAGCTTAAGAATAAATGTTGAGTTCAATACTTTCTACTAAAAGTTACTCAAAAATAAAAATTATTAAATTTTTATCTTTAAAAAATAAATAATATAAATAAGTACTAAAAACTATAACATTTTATTAATTTCATTGGGTACGATAAAAATTATGACTAACTCACAAAGAAAATAAAAAAAAAATTCTAAAAATTAACAATTTTTCTTTTTTTTAACTCTAGTTAATTATAAAAAAAACCTTCATAAAAATACCAAAGGATTATTTTGGGTAAAAACAATTGATTACTATTCAAAAAGATAAAAATACTTAAAATGGGGTATTAAAATGGAACCTTTTAATAACATAGGACATTTGGGATACCAATATATTAAATGGTGTATCATACCCGAAATAATATGTAACATGGTTTAAGTTTTTTTATTTCCCTCTTTTAATTTTTGAAACATGTATCAATAATTTAACTGAAATATTAGAATAAAATATTTTAATAATATAAGACATGAAAAATATTAATACACCTGTATAACAATAACTAGAATAGTTTAAATTTATTTTTTTATTTTTTTGTCAATGCATTGTTATTATCATAAATAATTTGAGTTTAAAAAATTTACAAAATGACATAAAAATGTAGATTAAAAAATTTATACCATTAATTTTTTTTTTATCTTTCAGGAAATATCACAATTTTTTTTCAATTATCTTTTTTTCTTAAATTTTTATAAATATTATCGTTCAATTTAATAGGTAAGACACACTAACCAACTTTGATAAAAAAAATGAAAATATGCTATTCAAAATGACTAAAAGATATAACAATATTTGATTTAGAGTACCAAAAAAACATTTTAATAATATAAGACTTAAAATATACCAATACTAAGTACTTATAGTATATCAATCCCCTCAAAAAAAATATTTGAACTTTGATAAAAAAAATGAAAAAATGCTACTCAAAATGACTAAAAGATATAACAATATTTGATTTAGAGTACTAAAAAAACATTTTAATAATATAAGACTTAAAATATACCAATATATTAACTAAGTACTTATAGTATATCAATCCCCTCAAAAATTATAAAAAATATATTTTAATATTTTAACTTTAAAATAATAAATTGTATTATTTTAATAATATTTTTATCCATCTTAATATTTCAAATAAACTCTCAATATAACCATGGATGCATATGAGCTCAAAAAGAAGGAAAATAATAAACTCTCAATATAACCATGAATGCATGAGCTCAAAAGGAAGGAAAATTCTAACCTACTCTATTACCCACATAATATCTTTATGATGAAGAATTATTCATTAACCAGTTTGAAAATCAATAGGTAAAATCAAAAGGAAGGAAGGAAGGAAGGAAAATTCTAATAGGTAAAATTAGCTTGAAAATCAATGGCTAAAACTTACTATCTTATACCAAAAAGAATTCAGTTTCCCAACAATTAAGCAGTTTTTGTGCAGTTCACTGCCGAGCATATATTTATGATGAAGAATCATTCATTAACCCAGACTAATGTCCCCATTTTTTTCTTTTAAATATTTAAATTTATATTTTTAAATTATTATTAATTTAAACCAACATATCAACATTAATATAAAACGTGGCTAGAAATTGTATTCATAAAGGCACCATGTAAACTATGAGGAAAAAAAATTATTTACAGTTAAGTAATATGAAATTTATAATATAAAATAAAATAACAATTAATTTATATTTTTGTTAAAGAACAATAAAAGAAACATTTATGATAAAATTTGTAAAAAAATATAAAAATATAAAATAGTTATATTGTACTAAAAAATAATAAGAAAATCAAATCAAAATTTTCATATTTGAATTAAATTTTAAAAAAAGTTATAAAATTGACTGAAAATATATTTGGAAAAATAAACTAAAAAATTGAATATATTAAAAAGTGTTGTTTCTACCCTCTCTTTTTAATTAAGCTACAATTTGTAAAAATGATTCGAATTATGACATTTTTTTGTAAAAACAAAAGTAGCATTTTTAAGCTTTACTAGATAGTGAGTATATTATTGTTTTAAATATTGAACAATTTAAAATATACATTTAAAAATATAACTTTTCTTTACAATAATAAAATGAAAAGAAAATGTAGTAATTTTATGAGTTATTACGTATGAAAGTATAAGACAAAATAATACTTTGATACAAAAGGTTCATAAACTTGTCAAAACTTAAAATATACTACATGTTTGTAAAACAATTGAAGGGAACATTAATCAAATTATACACTAGAAAAATACTTAAAACACAATATTACAAATAAAATTCCCATTTCGAAAATTAGGAGGAAACACATGCACCTAATAGAATACACGTGCCTCTGTCTTTGCGAACTCTAGCCAAAACTCCCTCACGTGTTGTATTTTTTGCAACCAAAAAAAAAACCCCTCGTGTGAGAGTTGAGATATAATTCCCAAGCATTACAACTAAACTAAATAGTACATGTTTACAAAGTGATACAGCAATAAATAATGGTGGTGCTCAAAAGTCTCGAAAACTCATTTTCGGGTCAACCCTTTTCCCAGGACCACGCCCCATACCTCTATGACCACGTGATCCTCTACCTCTTCCTCTTGAGCGTCTGAAAAAAGACTTACCATGTTTCATCTCCACAAGTGAGTGGAGGAACTCATCACAAATAATGCAACCAGCATACAAGGTAGCCCCATCGGCCAAGGGGGTTGTCTTTTTATTGAAGTCTACCTCTATGATTTTAGAGTTACATTCATGACACTGCTCCTGAGTTGTCGATATCCGATGAGCACTTTGAGGAAGGAAGACCAGACAATTGCAAGTGTTGCAATAAAGTCGCCACTTAGGAGCACTTACCGGGTCAAGGATAAGAGTTCCACTACATTCTGGGCAAGCGCAAACGCCTTGGGTTATCATAGAATGTCGACATGTGGGATGTGGGCAGAGAGAACAAGGCATCCCAATTCCTTTCCCCAACTTGCTGGAACCACTGGTTTTTACTGCACTAAAGAGTGTGTCTATACCTTCAAAAGGAGGACTGTTGTAGCAATATGGGCATAAAGGGAATGACTTGCCTTCTGGACCAGGCATGGAAAAGATCAAGAGCTCGAAGTTGTCTAAAGGGCAAGTGAGTTCCTTGTATAGCTGCAAAATTTAGCAACATGTTTTTTTAGATATTGTGTTCAAACAGATATTACAAAAAACAGCATGCTTGAAAAGAATTTTAACAACGTAGATGAGTTTTAAAACTTGAGTAATGAATTCTAATCCAAGAGAGCCAACAAAACCCAACAGCCGGAAAACTGAAGGATCTTTGAGTAATCAAATGATAATTCAATTCAACATGAACAGTCATGACTACAGCTGCTTTTGAAACTTCAATCAAAATCAGCCAAAAAATTACAATTCCCTTCCCTTTCCAGACACCTCATGCAAGTCTATCTTATGAAACTTCAATTAAAATCTGTAACATTCATATGTAATCTAAATCCAAAAAACGTCCCTTGTTACCATATGATCAATTATGCATTTTTCGATTGAGATTCTATGGATGAAGTTAATAGTTTTATAATGCAGAATCTCATCAAATTTGGATATTAATAAAAATTGAATTTACCAACTTCTAGATTCAGCCACCTTTTGATCATACAAATTGTTCTTGCACGTTGTAGATGAGGAGACCATAACAGAAAACTATGTTTCCCTACCAAGAATTAAGCCAAAGAAAAAGTATAACTGATAACAACAGATGCTCTCTGCTTTGTTCACTTCCAAACAAATCAGAGAACTTTGTTGCAAGGCAAAAAAAAATAGTACCTTGATTGTACCCTTTTGAGGAAGATGATAAACCTCCTCACACGTATTACAATATAAACGGGAAGGTTGTGTAGAAATGTATTTCATATAGCGAAGGCATTTTCCACATTTGCTGAGAGCTCGTCCCGAGTCAGCAAGTGGAGAAAATTGTGCTTCAAATAATGCATCCATATTCTCAATCTGCATCAAGTACAAGTCAAGAGATCAAAAAGTCTTTTAAGTGGTCAAAAGTTTCATAATCGAACTGCAAGCCTCCTTTAGGGGTAGGTTAAAATGAATTAAGAACATGCTGAAGTTCTGCAAACTTAGAAATAAATGCATCATATGTAATGCAAATTATTATAACCAAATATAAAACTAGAGGAGCTATTTGACAAATGATTCTATACAATTCTGAACACAATGGAAGTGTGCTATCATGCCATGAGATGATATGTAAAAGCAACAATATTTTATCTACTGATAACCAACAATACTCCCCGCTATCTGACTAAATGTTACTGTGGATAAAGTAAATAATTATGTCATCCTGCGGCAAGTTTTGTGTAATTTCTTCTTTCCAAGTAATAAATGTTAACAGTCATGTGATGCACACGGAAACTGCAGTAGCTGTTTTTCAGTTCTTGTGGACGTGTAACATTAAAATGAAATAATAAATGCAAATTTTAGTCAGTTATACAACTCATGTTCTAGTGATATTTATTATTCATTTATTTTTTTAGTGGGATAGTTAATGAAGAAATTGTTGTAGATAACAGATTGTCTAGCAGTTTGGTCATGCCCAAGAAAGAGAACCCAATCCAAGTCCAAGGGCTGTAAAATAAAGTATGAGAACATAAAGACAAAATGGATGATGGCATCAAGATAGATCGTGGAATTATAAACACCAAAAAAAAAGGAAGAAGATTGTGCGAGCATAAAAGCTACTCCATCAGCAAGATAATCAGACGATGAACTTATATAAGCTTAAAAGCTAGATGCAAATATGAAGCATGTCCCAAGTAGTCGGCCATTTAGGTTCTGATAAGCAAGATGGATGATGGCATCAAGATAGATCATGGAATTATGAACACCAAAAAAAAATAAGGAAGAAGAAGAAGATTGTGCAAGCATAAAAGCTACTTCATCAACAAGATAATCAGATGATGCAGAAATTATATAAGCTTAACAGCTAGATGCAAATATGAAGCATGTCCCAAATAGCCGGCCATTAAGGCTCTGATAAGCACGTTCAAGTTCGGCACAGACAATACAAACAAGAGTATTTTACCTGTTTTACAAAATAATTGTACTTATTCATGAATTGTTGTAGTGCATGCTGCATGACTTGATTGTGATCTGATTGACCCTTAGCAATGAGAGTAATTTGCTGCTCAATAAAACCTCGGATATCAGGCAAACATAGATCTGGATCAATACATTGATAGCCTCTTATCAGGGTTACACCTAATGCAGTTGGAACCAGTTTCCTCCCAGCTTGTACCTGCAAATTGATTGCAATATAAATCCCAGTATAAATGGTTACAAATTGTTCAGTAAAACCAAAAGAACATGTGTATTTTACCTGTACATAATTTCGCTCACAAATGTTGTTAATATGAACAGATATCGAAGCATCAGTGCCTATTGCATTTTTCTCCATAAGAGAAATCAGCTCACTCTCAGTCAGGTAGTCTGGGGGGCTGGTAGTCCCCTACATATTGTACATTATTTGAGATTTTTAAGTATACCAAATCATACCATTCTGCCTATAACTTAATTGTAAACTGTTTAATAATCTCTTGTATAATTCTAAACAATCAACATGATCAACCACTGTGTCTCCTCCGAAAAACCAAAAATATATGTTCAAAACAAAAGCAAAAAAAAATAACCAAAACATACGAGAAATTATACAATAGTAAAAAGCGAAGCAGGACTGGGGAAGATACTGGACTGCTCATAAAGAACATGAAAATTATAAACTACAAATCTGTATTCAACCCAAAATGAAATTCAGAGATTCAAGATATTACCTCACAGAGATCCACTCTTAAAACTTCTACTTTTTCCCCTTTAGAAAACTGAGGAAGATTTTTTTCATTTACTGCCAACCAAGACATGATAGATGTATATCCTTTAACAAGAACACGCTGCCCTATACAATGGAAGGACTCGCCACCAATTGAAAATTCTACCTTTGTTCTGGAATTGACACAAGTGAGTCCATATTACAAATACAGAAGACATCTGGTGTAACAAAAGTTAATCTCACAAATACTTGATAGCAAGAACGTTTTTCCAAGAATGGTTTGTGCTCATAGAAGTCATTAACCATAGCTTGTATATGTTTAACTCTACAAAAATATTGTGCTCGTAACTGGGCAGTTGGGGTTGGTTTTAAGTAGTCCAAACTACTGAAGTTATGATTATAAAGTCCGATTCTATCATCAAACTCTGCCTCAACTTTTCCCTGAAAATCTCTCCCTCAATTTTTTGTTAATTTACCTAAAAGTTTAAGCCTGAAGGAATGTCACAACTAGATTACCTTCACTGAGAAACACAAAAATGAGCTACCAAAGAAAAGTAATAACCCCAGGAATTTCAATCATAATGATAAGAGTGCAGTGCAAATATAATGGATCAGACGGTCATCATTAACCACATCATAGCAATTTAAATGCCAATTTATTTTTTTTATCTTTTAATATAAGAAACAAAAATTCGTTAAAAAGAAAAGATTACAGTGGTTAAATTGGAACATAATCCAAAAAGTACACAGCTAAGTTTAAAATCACTGCAGTCACATAAATAATAAGGGCTCATTTAACCACATATCAACCACGTGCACATTCAAACACAAATGTTCAGCTATGTAGTACTGTTGATAAAGTTACATGGATTATTTAAAAAGTGCCCCATCTTTGGGAAACATGATTGAATAACATTTGTATAAGAAAGGGTTCTTCTACAACCATGGAATAGGTGATCTAAGAAAATGTTAATGTCAGTTTTCCTAAATTCAAAAAGCTGCTGGAAGAAGGAAACATCAGAGTCAATTGGCAAAAGATCGGTTTATACCTTGCATACTTGCAATCAGGAGATACAGTCCCTATAAAATGCTGACAGACATACTCATAAAGTCTCCAAGAATCTCTGTCTAGCATATCCTCAGTTGCCAGCCTCATTGGTGTAATAGGAGGATGGTCACCAGCATCTGTTCCCAGCCGTGGTTTCTGGTAACCGTCAGTGAGCAGCTGCTGTACGTAAGAGCCCCATGTTGGATTGTTTGCAAGGACACCAATTGTTCCTTTGAAATCAAATGAGGATGGATAAGATGTGCTCTCTGTACGTGGATAGCTAGAGGTGCAGCACAAAGTAAACGTTAAAAATCTAATCCATTTCTCAAAGACAATGGAAACATGAATTGAAAAAGGATACTGAAAAATATGAAATTCAATTGAAAGAGCAAGCACGCTGCCAGTTCATCAATTTTACCAGCCAGGGCATTTTGGTCCAATGTCGGACAAGATATTAACGTTGGACCAAAATATTACCAGCCAGTTCTGGAATTACAGATCCAACAGCGGACAAATATTAACGTTCTCAGTACTCACTAATTGCCAACTTTAATGCTGAATAAAATAATCAAAAACAAATGTCTCAGCCAGATTGCCTAAAATCATGAAAATGTAACAGCTAAAGAAAAGGGAGTAAAAAAAAACTGAGGGAGCAAAGAATTCGATGAATACCTGATAAAACCTTGAGTATACAAGCGTTCAGCTACTTGCATAGTAATCTGGGGTCCCAGGCCCATGGCACTAGAAGCCACCTAAATTAAAAATTTGCATATTAAAATTAAGAAGATAAGTACTTAATTCAAATCCAAGTTATACTATACTTCATTCACATCAATATATCAACACATTGGTACCCAAAATCACAAAATGAAAACAGTAACAAACCAAAGGAGGAAAAATCGATCTCAACCACAAACCAAAGATCTGTAGCTAAGTAACACAACCTCAAAGTTGTTCCAGATATGAAAAAGTATCAAATTCTCCAATATCACAGCACACAGAAGCTAAAACAGCACTTCTTCCCAATAGCAGCTACAATCTTGTAAAAGTACACCATGAAAGTTGATCATGTTATTATTCTTGTTAACTCAAAGAACTTCAATGCATAAATTTGATTAATTTACCCAAAAGGCTTGAAAAGCCATTGAAGATTGTAATTGATTCATTTTTCTTTATACATGAAAGAAAATATTAAAAGGAATATTACATGTTCATGCATAACCAGGGTTCTTCCCAAAACATTAAATGCTACAAAAAAAAGAAAAAGAAAAAATATACCGCTAATAGTCAGCCCTTTTTTCCCAAGAAAGAAAATAGATCTAAGGTCCCAACACATTGAATCATTCAAAGAAGGATATGAACATGAAGACCCTATTCATTCATCAAAAACTAATGCTTAAAGGAATATCCAGGCATCCATTTGTTAAATATGAATGAACCCCATTTTTCATACAAGTACATGACAACTGAGGTCAAGTTGGCAAAACATCAAGACATATCGAAAAAAGGTGGAGTATCCAAGTATTGCCTCACTTATCCATAAATTACTAAATGAATTAAAAAAATTATAATAAGCAAAATGTTCAATGTTGTGAGGTAGGACAAGAATGCCTCAATTTTCCTGCACATGACCAATATCAGACAATTTGATTTTCGCCTATCTTTTTTTTAGCATTCCTGTAGTGCTAAAATTAACTACAAGTGTAATAGACATATAGTTAGTCACACCTTCAAAAGGTTTACTGTGTTTAGACCAGCGGGACGACTTTTGACTTCATGTTTTTCAGATATATCAGTCACCTCCACAAATCCATCTTCTATTACTAACTTTTGAAACATTGTAGCAACCTGACATATTACAAGCATAAATAGGTTCATATTTGGTCAGGAAAACGAAAATAATAATAAGTCATAAAGATAAAAAGCCTGACATCTAAGTCAAACAGCTTCTTACGCTCCCATTCTAGCTGGAGTTCATAGCCACTTTTCATTATGCTAGGATGTAAAGCCCAGAACTTTTCAGGTTTAAAGGTATTTATCTGCAAATAACGCTGTACACAAAATCCAAGTGTTGGAGTTTGACATGGCCCATAACTGAAACAAACAATTGCACAAAGATTTAGATGATGCTTGACATTGAACATGGCATAAAAATAGCACCATTAAGGCCATGCTCATGTAGACTTTCCAATCATTTATAGCTCGTGCATTAGACAAGTGCTAGACAAAAAAGTATGGAAACTAAGGTTATCCAATAAATATGAACTTAGGCTATTAAACCAAGGGTTTAAACTATTACACATTCTGCTCTTTTGGCTTACAAGTCGATTTTTTTTCTTTGTTTTGAGATATATAACAGAATACTCTTTCACAATTTGAAGAGCTTAGCACAAATAACATTGTTGTTTCTACATTTCTAGAGGATTGTGGTGTCATTTTTTTACTTGAAAATAGTTTTTATGTCTTTGCAAGATAGGGTGCTAGTTCTCCAAGCAACTACTTCGTCTTTTTAATTAAAATTCCTGCAGTGCTTATCCAAATTGATAATGAGGGGAAGAAAAGTTATGCAAAGAAAAATATAGTATGCTAGAAGAAGAAAGAAATGACAAACTAACGATATAACTCGGGCATCAAGATTCCCATATTTGCCTTGGAAATAACTTGTTTGGAATCGTGTAAACGCGACTCCAACCTTCAAATCTATTTCTTGTCGCACATCTACAGCCAGTGCCTCATTTATGTTCGGTTCAATGAGGTTATTCATGGCCTTCATAATATCTTTCTCAGTAACAGAGGAAAAACGGGCACGATAAACCTTTCTTCTTGCCTCACTTGTGTTAAATCCAGTACAGTCCATAACTGCAAAATTTAGATAAATATGTACATAGAATCCCACATAAAGCACTTTCATAATTTGGATCTAAACTACTGGTAACAAAGTAACACCAAGCACACTACAAACCTAATAAAAGTGTCAGAACTAGTAACTAAAATGAATTCTATACTAAAGCTTCTACTTTTTAGGTTAACGAACAAAATAATCCAAATTTTTATTGCTACATACTATCAGGAGTGCATGTTCACATGCATTAATTAAACAGTAGATAAATGATAGTGTGTTTTTTCTCATTAAGAAACATATACTCTCATAAAACAGGTTTAAGTCATCTGGGCATCATTAACACTCAGAAACATTCAATACAAAGCTGTTCCCCTTCAATTACTAGTTGTTCTAGACTACATGCACTATTCTGGGATTTTATTTTACAATACTGTGGTGTGTAAACTTGGCCATATTGCATTTCAGTGTGGGACTTTAAATTTTATACTCTTATACATAAGATGAGTTGCTCTCCATTGGTAGCCACACCTTTATTTGATTTATTTGACTATTTTTATTTTCTTTGATGTTTTTATTTTTTCTTTCAAGTAGAGATATAAAATAGTTGAAGAGACAACTACTTCGATTTGACCATTTTCATAAGAGTAAAAAATTGCAGAGTTGCCAATGATATTTTGTACCTTTATTTCCCATCATGGGAACTCAAAGGCGGCTGATCTACAAAACGTTAATAGCACTTTGCTTAGCCACCATCTGAATCAGCCAGAAGTCTGCCATCTCTCTTACATTTTTTTGCAATTTTCCTCCAGTTTATGAGAAATAGAGGTCTTTTTGTCATTTCATACATTCTCTACGATTTATGTATCAAAGTATAAGATCCAATTATCTTCATTTTCCTTAAAGACAATTCTTTACTATAACTCATTTCACATAAACATCCAACGGAAGGGCATTGTTCGGTCATACATGAAAAGAAATAAAAGCATGTGCACACACATGAAGAGAAGCCAAAAGTTTTAATTAAAATTGTTTCAAAAGGAAAAACATGCATAGAAGAGAAAGCATATTGACAATATCAATTTATTCAAAAATAATATAATAATAGTCTACCTTCAAAGCATATGTTCTCCCCTTCACGATCACAATCCAACCATAGAACCAAATAATTACAACCACGAGCCTCGTGGCTTAGATGCCAAGGAATATGAGCCTGCATATCAAAATTGCAGCAGCCAAGATTTTCTAAAAAATATTTGAAAAGGCAAAAAAATAAAGGATAAACATGCTCATATAATAAAGAATCAGCAGCAGATAATTCATATCATGAAAAACATTATCATGCACAAAGATTTATGATATGACAGTGACATGTTTTGTGTCCCACAGGCAAAAAGAAAGCAAATCCAATCATGAACTCAATGGGATCAGAGTACTGAAAGAGCATTACCTTTGGGTTGGTTTCTGTCTTGAGAATGGGTGCTTGAAAAAGATCTAGAGGATCAGTTGTCGTCCAGTCTTGATATTTTGCTGGAAAATCTACACTAGATTCACAAAGGAAAAAAGAAAACAATTACACAAGTGCGACATTGGCATCAATAATAAAAATAATATTATTTCAAATTTCCTAGAGCCTGAAGAATCATGGAGTTTTCAAAGAAACAATTTAGATATGCTGTATTGCTTTCACGTTGACATTAGCTTTATATACAAAAACTAATGATGAATTGCTATAAGGGTAAATGCCAACGGCCCAGAGCAGATTCTGGAAATACATATCCAAATTATGAGATTGAAGACTATCAGTTAGCATCACTTCATAACAATCCTGAGGCTTGTGTAAGGCAAGATAGACTTATGTTATAGCACCCCTGTTCACCTCATCTTTCATAATATTAGACTCCATTTATAGAAACCAGTTATTAATAATTTCATATAGGGAAACCAAAACTCAAAATCATTATCTATGATAAAAAGAATAATGAAAGCTTTCTGAATACATACCCAAACTGCCACAAATAAATTTAATTAAACATAATACCATGGGATAAAAGATAAAGACCTGAATACATGCCCAATAACTGAGGTAACTTTATAATACGCATGGTATCCAAGAAAATTCCCATAAAGTTCGTGGACCTCTGTACTACCCCTTCTTGTAGACATCTGCAAATTGAAAATAGGCCTTAGATGTCAGTCAGTAATACCATCATATTCGTATTCATTTAGGTCATGTTTAGTTGGATGATTAGTAATGAAATGGTAACAAAATGGAATTCTGAGTATTCCGTTTAGTTTTGACCGTGGACACGAAAAGAAAAGGATCAATTCCATTAACAGAAGAAAACTCCACGGTGGAATCCCTGGAATGCATTGCTTATTCCTATTATTCTTTTTTCACTCACTTTTCTTCATTGGATCACAATGATTTTTTTCCCCCAACTTTATCCATATTCTAAAAATTGATTTTTTATTTTATTTTCACATCATTTTGATTCCACCATCCAAACCAAATAATAGTAATAATCTTTCCATTCAATTAAATTCAATTGAAATTACCATTCCCATTAACTTTCCATTACAAAAACCAACCATGTATAAGAACCTAATAGTGTGACACACTGATACTTGCAATTGTAAAACATGCAAATTCCAAGAAAAGGAAAAAAACAGAACAAAATTTTAAATTATTTTTCTTTCTACGATACGTGTTCTTAACATCCAAACAGAGCCTCAACACAAAGTTAGGCTTTCGTTTGAAGAGAAATAAATAGAGTACCTGGCCATGAGAGAGTACGGAGGCGATAGAGAAAGCAATACTGGGCTTCTCTGCAACCTACGTGAATAAAAATAACAAAACGGAGTGATAAATATGAAAATAAGATTATATTCTTCCTCTAAGACGTAGAGAATAAAAATCCCACCATAAGAACTTTGGGTGGAGCCATCAATTCTCTGTGAGAGATCGAGTAGAATGCCTAGAAAATGGAATTTCTTCAATTTGATTGTTTTCTTTGACGGCGCTCTTTGGCTTTCAAACGGTTACTACTTCTATGCTTAGGTCCTGAAATCTTCCAGTTTCCGGGAAAATAAAAACTAATAATAACATAAAAATAAAAATAAGACATTCATATTTATATTATAAATTTTTATTATTAACTATATTTAAATTTAATCGTAATTATTTATATTTCTTCTTGTTAAACATCATCTAATTAAATTATATTTAATATTATTAAAATATTATTTTTATTATTATAAATTTTAAAAATATTACTCTTTTATAATTTCTCTTTTTTACTTCAATAATATACTTATTTTTTTATTAATCTCTAAATTTTGAATGATTTTATTCTTAATCATTAAACTTTAAAATTTATAATTTAATCTTTAAATTTTTATATTTTTATACTTCAAATGTATATATTTTATTTTTAAAATAATATGATTAATTATTCAAATTTTTAAAATTCAAAATATAGTTTTTAGCTTAACAATTAACACGTAGATTTATGGAGAAATAATTGCATAAATGTCGTATATATTTTAAAAATAACATTTAAATTATATAATTATTTTATAATAATTTAGTTATATTATTATTAAAAATGATCGTATAAGAAAAATGATTATTTTTAATATTTTATTTAATTTTTTTAATTTTAACTTATTTAAATTACAACGCTACTAACTTATTTAATATAATTGAAAAAATAAAAAATATTAATATTATCTAGTTATTTTTTAATAATAATATAATTTAATTGTCATAATAATAAGTAAATATTTTTGAAAATATTTTTTCTATAAAATTATAATATACATTTATAATTTTTTAAAATTTTAAGAATTAAATAATAAGATTTTAAAATTTGTAGTTTATATATAAAAATTTAAAAAATTAAATATTAAATAATATATTTTAAAAGTCTAAAATTATTCCTATAAATTAAATCAAATCTTGAGTATCTAATCATACTACAACCTCTTCTCTTCTAGGTTAGTTATTAAAATAAAATAAAAGATTCAAATAATTTTAATGGATGAAATGAGCTTTAAGTATGAGCTGCACTTACTTAGTATTTAAGGTAAACCTTTTTTTTTATAAATATATTTACAGTAAACCTTTTAAGTCATAATTTAACTCTACAGTAACAATTTACAAATTTTAGATCAAATATGTTTTAAATGTATATTGCAAGAGCATAGATGACTGTTGATAATTTCAAGTGCAACTGTGCTAGATCATAAGTATGTAAAAAAATCAAAAATATATTCGAGGTTTTCAATATTTTCATAAATATCTGTAAAATTTTAAAAAAAATACAATACTCTTAAGGTTTGAGATATATTCAAAAATACCCTTATTATTTAACAGAAGCATAAAAAATCGTGAAAAATCACATCAATATCTAAAAAAAAAAAATTATCCCTGCTTATATAGTTTTTTAAATATTACCGTTTAGAATATTATCACAAATATCCTTCAAGTTTTTCTTTTTTTCAAAAATACTTCTGCTATAATAATTAATTTAAATTTATCAAAAATATTTCTGCTATAATAATTAATTTAACTTCATCAAAAATACTCATACTACAATAATTAATTTAACTTAATCAAAAATGTCATTGGTACAATATTTAATTTATCTTCATAAAAAATATCTCTATTTCTCAATAACACGATATAAAAATATTTTCCAAAATTACCCCTGAAGATAAATAAAGTTAACAAAGCACACAATATCAAGTTAAATATTTTATATCGTGTTATTGAGAAGTATGAGTATAATAGGGACATTTTTGATGAAGTTAAATTAATTATTATAGTAGATGTATTTTTGATAAAATTAAATTAATTATTATAGCATAGGTACTTTTAAAGAAAAACAAAATATCAAGGGTATTTGCGATAATATTCTCAACGATAATATTCAAAAAGCTATATAAGCATATGTAGAAAAGAATTTTTCTGATATTGATGTAATTTTTCACAACTTTTTTATGCTTATGTTGAATAATAAAGACATTTTTGAAAATACCTTAAACACCAAGGGTATTGTAATTTTTTTAAAACATTAAGGATATTTTTGAAGATATTGAAAACCTCGGGGGTATTTTTGATTTTTTTTCGCAGGAGTGATATATGTATAGGGGTAAAATTATCATTTTATCCTTAATGTTAAACAGAGATATAACGTTGACAACGTTTGTGAACATTTTTGATATTAAATATAACTCAGGAATAATTTTGAAGAAACACAAAACCTAACAGATATTTGTGATAATAATATTTAGTAGTGTTAAAGCATTATTTTAATTTGTAGAATTTAAAGTTTTAAGTATTTTTGAAATAATAATTTATAATATCTTTTGCTTAATAACAACTTGATAAATATAAGAGTATTATAAAATTTAAGATTAAGTTAGTGTATAAAAAAATATCTCATAGTTAATTAAAAATTATATTAATATAGTATTTATAAGTAATATAAAATTTATATTTTTTAAAAGTTAAATGTTTAAGATTGAATTATTTATAGTACTTATATACTATAAAAAAATTATTGACACCTTTACGGTCCATAATTTGGAGATTAATTTGATTTTGGTGTGATTAAGATATTTTTAATTCTCTACCTAAAACATATTGGGAGGATTTGAGAGGTAAAACGGCTTTTAATTCTTAAAAAATAGCGTGTGAGGGATATGAGATTGACTAAAGCTAACTTTATTAACAGATTGATTTTTTTTTCAAGACATAAATATAATATCTTATTTTTTAATAAAATAAGATAATATTATATTATTAATACAGGTAATAAATAAGACATGAGATAATAAAGGAGACAATATTCTTAGTATCTTTATTTATTTCAATTATTTTGGATTAATAAGTACATGTGATAATAGTTTAATTGTACAATGAAAAATGTTAAAATATACTGTGTTAAATTGAAATGTGATCTGTCAAATGGTAAACTAATACATGACTACACAAATAGCATATAGGATAAGAACACTTCTTTATTCACTTTGTTACGTTTGACTACTTTTCCAAAGTACATAAGGAGGTATGTATGGTAACAGAGGAGGACTTAGCAACCGATCATTAAGATGCCATGTGATTCAGCTGATGGAATAGCCGTGTTTGAAGTAACAAATTTAAATTACAATAAGTAGTTTTTAACCTATATAAAAATAATAATAATTAAGAAGGCATAAGAACTTTTAGTTTCATCTTAAAAATATAAGATTGATTACATTTTTATCTTAAGACTAATCATAATTAGCATTTTGGCCCATAATGTTGCTAGATGGGCTTAAAAAGAACAAATGAAGGGTGTCAATCAGTGATTTTCTGATTTTTCTCCTTCCATATAGGATCATATCACAAATCTGCTGTGTATTCTTTTATTTATTTATATATTATTATTTTTGAGAAATAGAAACCGTATTAGAAGAAAAACAATACAATATAATAATTTCAATTTTAGTTATAGATAACGTATATTTTAAAGAATAAAGTTAACCAAAATATTAACAATACAATTATATAACTATAAAAATAACAACCAAAGTTAATTAATCCACACAAAGAATAAACAAAAACAACTCATATCACACTCTTCAAATCAATGCCTTCAAAACTAATGTCTATCTAGAAAAAAATAAGTAAATTAAACATATAGAGATAAACGACAAGTGAGATCAGACCATAACAAAAAAAAACAATTAACAAAATATCAACACTCTAATAATTTTTAAAGCCATATACATTAAAGTAATATAAAAAAACATAATAAAAATACAACATTAATATATAAGAAAATACTACTACTTTAAAATAAGGAAAATTTTCACCAAAATTCAAACTATTATTCATGGTAGCTTAATTTCATGAGTCCACGTCTTTCTAATAGTAAGTAATTTTGGACTTAAAACACCATAATCACCATGTTAAACCAAAAGATAGTCATATTTACTCTAACTTTTCACACAAATAATAAAAACATTAATACTATAAACAACAAATCCAAGCATAAGGTTTACGCTCTATGCTACTAGAATTGAGTTACAGAGGATAAGTTACAAAGGACGAGATGAAAAAGTAAGAGAATGATTCAAAGATTAGTTATTCCTCGCTTAAATCAATTTGCTAGGGTGTCAAAACTTGTATATTGAGCAAAAGTCTCAAATATGGCATCTGATGCTTGAATTTTGTAGTTTTAGTGTAATTGAAGCAAAATGTCTTTCTCTAAATCTCATACATGAAAACTGATGAAAGTTTGTAAATAATTATATGTCTTCAAATCTTGATGAACCATTGTTCTCTTGTACAATATGGAGTTTTTCATTAGTGTATGAAAGATAGGTTTTATTGGCTTTGTAAATTGATTCAATCGTTAAGTGTGAAGTTTTGGTATAAGAGCTTCAATGGCGATTGAGCAAGAGAGACAAACAATTAGATATTTAATGAGATTTTTGAACCAATTGCTTCGTATTCTAACGGTCTTTCAGTTTGGAATGATAAGATGAGGATGATGGAGAAGGCGAATATGGTGGAGAATGAGATGACTGTAAGACCAAATGTTTGATCAAATTCAAATCTCAAGTTTTCAATATGTTGTATGTTGACCGAATAAATCCATAAGAAAAACAATTGAGCGGTAGAAATTAGTTCAAAAGTTTAGGTCTACCAAAGTATGTGAGATTAACCTTTATGAATGCAAAAGAATATGTCAATCAGTTCAATTTTTATTTTCTAAAAAATTATTTCATCAATATAAAGCAAGATTAAATAACATCTTCTTATTCTTTGAGTTATAATCATGAATGATATCTTTCTTACTTTAAAGAAGTGATTAGTGATTTTAGTTTTTCATAACCATTCTGACATGTTTGAATTTAATAGAGAATAATAAGAGATAGAATAAAGAAAAATTAGAGTTTGTAAAATTGCTTTCATAATTATTGAAGATATGATTGACTATTTATAATAGTCTTATAATAATGAAATTAACAAATAATGCTAAGAATTAGGAAATACAATTAACCATGCACTAAGCTGGAAAATCATAGCTATATGGGTTTATTAGATGAGACTAACAATTAACAACTTAACTAAGCCATCCACTAAGTCACCTGCATCTTTAAGCTGTCTATTAAGTTACCATGTCTCCAATCCCTTACCAGTTATGTGGATAGTTGTAGATATAATTTCCCTTTTGCTTAAGGATCATTGTCCACATAGATAAAATCAGGATGTAACTTAGAAAAGTACCATTTGTTCTCCTAGGTCGTATCTTCTACTAATAATATTTTCCACGTAATTAAGATCTCAAACTTTGGAAGATATTTTTCCTTTACAAATGACTTGACAATCTAAGACAGCTTCACATTGAGGTAGAATGGTAGAATCTACAACTGAAGGAAGCTAAGTGAAGGTTGTAATCAATGGTCTAAAATGCTTTCATAATAGACTGACATGAAACACATTGTGGATTTGAGAACTTGGAGGAAGATCCAATCTATATTCCATTGTACCCACCTTCTCAATTATTTGATATGGGCAAAAAAAAAAGGTAAGTTTTGTTGAACTTTGAAAAGCCACAAAATTGTAATGATACAATTGAAGTTTTAAATACACATAGTCGTCGACAATGAAAGAAACTCATGTCAATTTTGATCTGCTTGTCATTTCATTCGATTGTGAGCCAATGAAAGGTTATACTGTAACTCACGCAAAATAGCATCACGATCACGTAGGTACTCATCGATAGTTTCGATGTGGGATATGCCTGAAACATAAGCCAATGGGCCTATGGATGAAATGCCGTAAACAACCTCAAAAGGTGTCATTTTAATGGAGGAATGAATTGATGTGTTATAGCTAAATTCAGCCCAATGAATTCATTCTATCCATTTTTGAGGTTGGTCACTTACCAAACATCATAAATATTATTATAGTGCGTGATTTACTACCTCAGTATGTTCATCAAACTATGGGTGGAAACTTGAACTCATACAAAACTTGAATCCCTATAGCTAAAGCAATGCTCGCCAAAAAGAACTGATAAACACATTATCCCAGTCACTAACAATTGATGTTGGCATGCCATGGAAATGAACCACATTGGCAACATATGCCTTGGCAATAATAAATGTAGTAAATGGGTGCTTCAAGGCTACAAAGTGGACATGCTTTGTTAAATGATCAACTCTTACCATGATAACGATAGTAATCCTTTGATAAAGCCCATCTATTCGAGTCAGGATTGATAATGGTTATAGCAACTCAGTAGGCTTCATACAATCATTAGCAATCCAACAAGCTTCATACAATCATTCTTATATCACTGGAAAATGTATTTAAGACTAGTAAAAAGTGCACTTAATGTAGAAAAGAGTTTTGTAGAACCCAAAACACCCGTCAATAGGAGATGAGTGGCAATCTGTAAATAACTTTGGAATCAAGGATGAGAAAGGGCTTAAGTATACTTTTTATTTCCGAACCATACTTCATCTCATTGAACAAGTTAGTGGTATAATTAAGCCATCATAAAAGGCATCTTATTGGACCTCAAGTTGTAGAATTAACCACCAATTTGCACGTGGCATGGAAATTGATAAGAATTGAAATTCAATTACATGGGATAGAAAATCTGCATCTTGATTTTTGATACTATTCTTATACTCAATTTCATAATCGTAACTAAGCAACTTTGGAAGCCATCGGGTTTGCACATGAGTATTAATCTGTTGTTTAAGTATTTAAGGCTTTTGTGGTCAATATGGGCTATAAATGGTTTCCCGAGAAAATAAGGATGTCACTTCTAAATTGATTTTACAATAGCCAACATCTATTTCTTATAGGTGGACAAGGTTAATGTCGATCCTTTCAAAGCCTCGTTGTAATAAGCTATAGACCAATTGTGTTGGGAGAGAATTGCACTGATCCTGATTCCATTAGCATCGCATTCTATCACAAATTGTTGAGAAAAATCTAGAAGACACAGGACTGATGGTGTAGTCAATGTCTACTTTAGTTGTTTAAAGGCGATCCTAGAGGCCTCATTCCATGTAAATCCTTCATTGGATAAAATTTGATGTAGAGGATCAACCAGGCATCCAAAATTACGGATGGACTTTTAATAGTAACTTGTTATGTCGAGAAAGCCGCATACTTCCCTTCTTGTCTTTGGTATAAGCCACTCAAGGATTGCTTGTACTTTGGTTGGGTCTTTGATCACTATTTGGTCTAAAATAGTGTTGCCTAAATAATCAATATGTGAAACTCCAAACCTACATTTTAATTTTTTTTTGCAAATAAACTATTAGTTGACAAAATTTTCAATACCATATATAGATGTGAGAGTTGACCTATCTAAGATTAAGAATACACCAAAATATCATCAAAGAAGACCAAAATAAACTTTCAAATATTTGAACAAAAAATATTATTCATGATACTTTAGAAGGTTGCTAGTGGGTTATTGAGGCCAAATGGCATCACAATGAAATCATAATGCCCTTCATGTATTCAAAAAGCCTTTTTTGGGATGTTTTCCTCTTATACTTGAATATAATAATAACTAGCCCGTAAATTCAATTTAAAGAAGAATTGGCTCCATATAGCTCATCTAAAAGCTCATTGATCATATGGATTGGGCATTTATCTTTGACAATTATATTTTTCAAGGCTTGATGCTCAATAGTCTACGCAAAATCACCATTCATCATCTACCTTCCTTAATGATAGAACAATTGATAAAAATAAACTATTATTGGGCCTTATGATCTAGATTGTAGAAGCTTTTTCACTATTCTCTATTGTAGTTTTTTAGTGATATGGGTATTGGTATGGGCGCACACTCATAGGTCATGTGTTTAACTCGGGGTTTTGTCCAAAATGGTCAAATCTCATATAATACTTTTAAAAAAGGAGTATTGGTGTTATAGTTTAAAAAGAGACAAAATTTGCTTTATAACTTGAGAATTAATTTTTGTGTAGGTTTTTTAATTTTTAATATATTTAAATTTATTTACCAACTTGAATAATATAGTTTCATATCTATATAAATTGATAAAATAATTTAAAAATTAAATAATATAAATTAATAAATATATAAAAAATAGATTATAACAATATTAAATATATAGTATGTATAACAATAAATATTTATATATTTATGTGATTTTGTCTATAAAAAAACATATCATATGTAATAGTTTAGAAAATGGTTGAATTGTGTTTTAGGTTGGACAAAATTTAACCTTAAACTTGAAAAGTTATTTTTACAAAAAATAAAAAAAGGTCTCATTTTACAAAACATAATTATTATAAACATAAAAAATATTAATATCTTATAAATTTATAATTAATTTTAAATATAATATAATACATTATTATTATTATTAATAAATATAATTATAATTATATTTAATAAATAATTATCATATAAAAAATAATATTAATATATATCCAACTTCATATAAGATACAATACAAACATGGAATATTACATCGTAAATTTTGCGTAAAAATATTATCTAATATATTATTATTATTATAATAAAATATATAAATTATATCTAATTAATTATATTTTAATACTTAAATAAAATTATTATTAATAAATATTTGTTATCTTAGTAATAATTAAAATTATAATAATATTAGAGATATGTGTTACAATGTAATTTATTTTTAATTGTTTTAATCTTAAATAATTTATTTTTTAAAAATGTCAATAATTATTGTAACTATTTAGTAAAGTTTTTAATAATTTAAAATTTTATAATTTATTATTATTATTTTAAATTATTTTATAATAAAATTTTGATAAGTTATTTGTTATAAAAAATATATATTTTTATTATATAAATATAAATTATTTTTTAGTTATAATAAAAATAATTTATTATTTTATTTTTGGTTTTTTTTTAGAAAACAAGAAGAGAGAAAAAAAATGGAGTTGGAATTAAGGAAGGAGAGAGATGAAGATAGTGGAATGGTGAGATGGAAAAAAAGGAAGAAAATAGTGGAATGATGAGTTGGAAAGAAAAAGGGAAGAGAGAGAAAAAAGTGAACCGTGAGTTGAAAAAAAAAATTGACCGGTAAATGGTTGTATAAGATTTAATTTGACTATTTTTAAACTAAAATGTATTGAAACTTTTTTTTAAACTATGAAAGAGAATATGCTTTTTATAGACAAAAACTCGTTTAACTCTAAGGGTATTTGATGGTCATGTGATTGCTTTGGATGTAAGCTAGTAAATGGTTCAAAACTTGGGAAAAGTAGGTTATGAGACAAACCATGTCAAGTAGATGTGAGTGTGTAAGTGTGTTATTAACAAATGTAATGATTTGGAAGAAAAACTGATTACCATGTAGGATTTTAAGCTCATTGTCCCTTAAGGCTTTAATACTGACACATTTTATTCCTTGAAAAGTGTGAGAAATTCCTCCAACTTTGAAGTTCATGGTTAGCCACTTGTAATCGGTCTCTATACGTCTGAGAGTTTCAAACCATTGTATGCCCAAGATTAGTTAGCATGCAATGATTGGAAGGACATAGTAGTCTGTTGTTATTGAATGACTTTTTATGATGTTGTTAAGTGCCTAACATTGCCAACACATTCTATTTTCTCTCGATTGGCCGCCATAACTTGAAATTGTCTCGAATCACTAGTAACTAATACTTTATGACTACAGCTTGATCTATGAAATTGTGATCTTTTTTTTCAATTGATCAAAAACGTGTAATTTTTGTAGATGATTTTTTTCCTATGATTGAATGAAAAGAAATTTCAAGTATTATTTCTTGACATTCTAGCTTTTGTTGAGCATTGTTATCATCATTGGAGTTTAGAAGTTGTGACTCTTCGATCATGAATAATTGTGTACGTTCATAATGATGATTCATAATGAATTTTCTCGTTGCAATAGTAATATAACCCTTTCTTTCGACATTTACGTGTCTTTTGGTTTGTGATTTAGCGAAATTTTGTAGGAAGAGAAATGATACTTGGGTTCACACATTGGTTCAGTGGAAAGTCTAATATAACAACTGTTAAATTGGAATTAATCATTAGTCTTAACGAAGTTTATGAAGGGTAAAATAATTGATTAGGTCGCTTTTGTAATTGATTTCGTTCCTCAATAAGTCGAGCCATTCCTATGACATCTTCCAAGATGTTGGGTTGTTTAATTTTAATATCTATGCGAATTTCATCTCTTAGTCCAGCAATAAAACAATCAGAGAAGAATCTTTCAGGTAGGCCATTATCATGGTGAGGAAGCCTTTCAAAAGCTTCTTGGTAAGTTGCTATAATTGAGGTTTATTTGAGTTGAGTAAGTGCTTCTGATGGATCTTTATAGTCAATAGGGCAAAAGCGAAGGACAACCTTAGTGAACTCATCCCATGTTAGTAGTCCTTGAAATTTCGTCAATCATCAGTGCCTTGTAGGACGATGCCTTCGAGATAGAATGATGCTAGGTGAATTTGTTGATCAAATGCAATATTTTTGAAATCAAAATATTGGTTAAAATTTGGGAAGGACAACTTGGGTTGTTGATGATTATGGTAATTATTGGTGGTAATACAAGTAGCATTTGGCGAAGATGGGGATTCTATCGGAGCAAATGGGTTGATTTTGTGGTCGTTAGTATTTGTGTTTCTTGTTATCCATAGAGGTTGAAGCTCATTTAATACTACTTGTAAGGTTGCATTAACCTTATTGAAGTTTGACTTATGTCAACTTAAGGTTTCGTTGATCTCGTTACGAAATTCGACATTTGTTTTGCCACGAGTGTTCATCTTTAAGACTTGTGATACATATCTATTAATTCATCCGCTTACAGCGGGATCAAATCTATTATAAATAATACAAAATTATTCTTTTTGATAACTACAAATTCAACAAACTCACGATTATTATTTGACATTTTAACATAACCTTACAGTTTTACTTATAAGAAAAAATCTTAAAATAATTTTAATATTTAGAGAATACTTATTTCTTATAAACATATTACCACTTAACTTTTTAAATAATGTGAAATATATAGAGAGATAATGAATAACCGAGAGCTCCTACCACTAATATGTTTAAAGAAAGGATAGAATATATGAATTTAATGGCCTTAAAAAAAAGAAAATATAATTAATTATTTATAATGATTTTAAAAGTAACAAATAATGCTAAGAATTAAAAAATATATTTATCTAATGAACTGGAATAAGTTACCCACTGAGTCACCCACGTCTCTAAGTTATCTACTAAGTGACTCACGTCTCCACTCAAGTTCTGTGAATAGTTGCATATATCATATTTAAGGTATTCGTTTAATTATTAAGGTTTTAGTATCCTTATCAAAGTCTGAAGTCTTAATTTTAGCCCACATGTCACGACTGAGATAGTTGCATATAGTTTGAAAAAAAAAAAAATCGACGCATTAAAATTTCTTAAAAACCAATCATTTTCAAACAGATTCAAAAATAAGTTAATATTTGATTAATCTCTTTAAGTACTAATGGTGAACGCTGGTTTACTCCAATTATTGCCTAACGCTGGTTTACAATTATTTACAGCGGGTACTACGGTTCTAGGACACTTGACACTTTAAGTGTCAGGAAAAACAAAACAAGAAAAGAAAAAATAAATAAATAATAGATGGATAAAATTATTATTGACAAAAAATAATAATTTATAAATAGTAATTTTATTAAGTTAATATTTTATATATTTTTATATAACAACAACAAAAATAATTATGATAATTTCATTAAAATTTTCATTTTTCTTAACGTGGAAAACGGATCCAATTTTATAGATGCACCACATTCCATCATTAACTCGCTGATAAAAAAAAAACAGAATTTTTCTTTCTTGAGATCCAACAATAGCAAACATCGACTTTAGTTGCCAAAAAAAAAAGAAAAGAAAAAAAAGCTAGGAAATTCTTATACATCCTACTTTATTTAAGAAGAACTTATGTTTAAAAAATCAATACACAATTAACACCTTAGTTAAGTTTGTGACCTAACAACTATAATTACAAAAATTATAAAAATAATATTTTTAAAATTTATAATAATAAAATAACACCTTAATAAAATTAAAATAGATCTAATTAAATGTCGTTTAATATTAAACATATTTAAATGATTATATTTTAATTTAAATATAAAATGATAATATATATTTTTTTAACAGTAAAAATATATAAATTTTATTTTTAATACCCTTTCTAAGCGTGTTATGTTACCTGTGTTTTTGCCTCTTTTTTTGGAATTCCTCAATCCCCGCAAATCTCCTCCTACCTTTGATTGTCTTATTTGAGAAAAAAGTAATGTGTTCCAATTTTGCCATCAGTATTGAACATGGATGATGGCACCACAGGAAGATTGATTGATTGAGTAAGGGCATTCTTAACACCGACCCAATACTCATATATCTTTTGAATAAGATACATTTTGAATATTGGAAACAATAAAGTTAATGGAACCCTCGAACTGTTTTGACTCTTTAGACAGTTATTTCCTACGATAACAACAACCTAAAAAGTAGTGCATATAGAATATGTTCCCAGGCCCCACCTTTGTATATGCTTTCTCGGACTTAAATCAAATTAGACATTCCATACTTAAAAAAATTGTCTTAAAACATACGCCTAGTTATATTTAATGGATTCTCACCTTATTTTTTCTTGACTTTTTATCACAATATTTTATTTCACATCCAACGCAAATTTATAATTATTATTATATTATATTTTTAAAATGTTATTAAATTACCTAATATTTAAATTAAATATATGTTGTTTGAATAAGTAAGAATAAATAAAGAAAGAAAAAAACAAAGAGAGAACACAAACTCTGTATCTATACGTAAGATTGTATGAGTGTAACTATCATGTGTTATTTTGACAATGTATATTAATTTTTGTTGTTTATTTCCCACGGATAAGTTTTAAATAATATATATATAGAAAAAAGAACATAAAAATAGAAAAAAAAATACATATATATATACATTTTTTTTTCTAAAATGAACAATATTAAATATAATATTTAATCCAAGTTTTATCTTATTAACAATTGGTCAACCTCGATATGTTAAGGCTAGAATGAGATAAAAAAGATTGATTTTAACCAAAAAAAATAAAAAAAATAAAAACCAAAATATGTTATTTTCTTAAAAGAAAGTTTAGGTAATTTTTATGTTTGATAAATATTTATTTAGTTATAAATGTTATATAAAAAAATTAATTTATTATCATTAATATTTTTATTTTAATTGGTTACTTATATTATTAAATATTTTTTAATCAATTATTTTAATAAAAATTATCATTTTAATAAAAAAAATTAAATCACGTATACATCATATAAAATTATAATTATATTATCTTAATTATAATAATTTCTTATAAATTCAAGCATAATTTAATTAATTTAAATATTTTTATTGAATTAATCAATTTTCGAACAACTAATTAATTAAAATAAATTTTGAGATAAAAGATTGATTTTATCAATATTTTGTGATTTTATTTAGAATAATTTTTTTAACCATGAAATGAAAAAAAATAACTAAAATATATTATTTTCTTTAAAGAAAGTTTACTTAATTTTTATATTATATTATATTATTATTTCCACTACACAAATGCAGTGCCCTAACCCCAATTCTCAAATTATCCAATTACATACCTAAAAGTAAGTTGGGGGAAATTCAATTTAAAATGTTGATATACTCAGCTATATTGTATTTCTCTTGTAAAATAACCCACCTTTTAGGTTTAGTCGGTTAGAATATTAAATCTCATTTATAACAAACTGTACTATTATTTTAATGAAATTGTAATTAAAATATTTGATATAAATAAAAATAGGTGGATTTAATGATCATTGATGTGTCACATTTCTATTTGTTTGTTGATGGATTAGAGGAAGAATACTGAGTAGACTGGACGTGTATTAACATTGATGTGTATGTTTTTAATTGGATATATTTTTCTTCCTGATCATTTCATTAAATGAGATTCTGGAAAATTTGTCTCACCGTCGCGTAACTGGTGTATACATTAATATTATATTAAAATAATATATATTTTTTAATTTTTAAAATAATATAAGAGATTGTAAAATTATGTGATATTATCGTTATTATTATTATTAATAATAAGTATTAAATAAAAGAATTTGTATAAGATATATATAGTATAGGGTTATTAAGAGGGGACGGGAACCCTTATTGTATTCTGTTCACGAATTTAAATTTGTGACTTTTAAATTGGAAACAGAAATTCAATAAATATTTGAAGTATTATTCTTTATTTTTATTTTTTTAATTTATTTTTTATGACGAAGATTAAAGTAATATAAAATTAAATTAACGAAAAAAAATTTTATGATAAAAAAGAAAATAAAATTTTGATTCAACAAAAATAAAAGTAAAAGTAAATAATATATATTTAACAATAAATATATAATAACTTTATATTAAACAATTTTAATAAAAAATTGTTACAAATTAGATCAACATAATAGGAATAAATTGTAAAATAATAAGTAAATAAATTAAATGATTTTTATAAAGGGAAATTTATACTTGTTTAAAAAATAAAAATATAACTTATTTAGGAATAGTTTGAGTTTTAATCTAATTAATTAAACACAAAACTTTTAAGGGTTTTATTTATTTTCTATCAAAGAATAAATTTTTTATACGAGAGTTTTCTCCAATAGGTTTGTTTTGTTCATTTTCATTTTATTTTTTTAGTTATTTTAAATAAAAATATATATATTTATAATTTTTATATAAATCATGTTTTAGAGATTTTTATTTCTTCTAGATATTCAACTAAAAAAGAGGCTCTTTCTTACTAGTCTGACAATTTTTATTGGATTTAATGAAAGTCAATGGCATTGAGTTGAAAAATATAACCTATTTAATTAAAATAACATACTTAATATATTCAAATAAAATAAATTTTGTTAATTATTAAATTTGTGTTTTATTATCAATTAATATCTTCATCTAAATTCATAGTATAGAAAATTATAAAGATTATAATATGATATTAATTTATTAAAAAAATATTTAATATAAAGTTTTTAATTTAGTTTAATAATTTTGGTTATTGATGCATTTTGATAGATGATTATCATTTACATTATAATTTTTAATTTTTAATTAATGAAATATATTTATTTAATTTTTTACATGATTTAAATTATTTATATATATTATATATAGAAAACGAGGTGTTTTTATCGATGACTAAGTGTATAACCAGGCTCTGACCAAAAGAAAAGGAAAAGTGTATAATCAGACAAATAATAATTCGTCGGAAGAAATAGGCATGATATTTGTCGTTGTTTGGTTGTTCGCTCAATAGAAAATAAAAGTGACACGTGAAGGGTGGTAACTTTTGCTTCTTGAATACATCTGTAGAAAAAAAATCTATTTGTCAGTAGGACAGTTAATTGTAGATAAAAAAATGTTATTATTTTAGTTAGTAAATATAAGTTAAATCGATTGTAATTATATTAAATTTATTTATTTGTTATTTTAATAGTATCACGATTTTATTTTTGTTACTATATTTTATCAAAAATTTCGAGGCGAAAAAAATTATATAATCAATTAATTAAATGATATTCAGATAATATTTTAAGATCATCAAATTAATTGATTATTTAAAAATATTATTTAAATATTGTATGTGTATTATATATATATATATATATATATAATTTCAATTAAATAATAATTTGTATCATGGTATTATCTTATTATAACTTATAACATACAAAATTATTCATATATATATATAGTGTTTACTTGTTTATACATGAAGTTTAAGTATTTTTTTAATATTTAAAAATTTCAATTATTAGTAGTCATTTTTTTGTTTATAATATAAGAAAATTTAATATTAATTAATTGTTAATTATAATTAAAAATTATTTGAGAGTATAATTCATATTTTAAATTGGAGCACAAATTACTACTTGTAATAATTAAATTGTTATTTTTAAATTAATAAATAATCTAAGAGCTTATCTTTAACTAACTTAAGAGGAATGAGTTGGTACTGACTAGGTCGGTAACATAGTTGTTATCAAACTCTAAAAGTATAAGATACTTAAAAATTAAGTGTCTAAGTTTAAGGTCGAGAAGCATGAAAAGATTATGTTCATTAATCAAGAACTAAGATATGCAAATACATATCTTCCATACGAGAGAGAAAACAATCTCAAACACCGTTCATTGCACATTATTTAAAAAATTTAATTTAATTTAATAAAATTAGATTAAAAAAATACAATTTTTTAAGAGAGTTTTAAATGGTTATAATTCTTGAATATAAGTATTTTTTGTAATACTAATAAGAAAATATAGGTATTAATAATTATCAGTATCCTTAATACATAAGCGTACCAAACCCTATTTAATTAAATAAACTAGACGAATTAATTTTTTTATTTTTTGGGTTCATTAACTCATCAGGTTAAAAAAAAATTGAGATGTGCATCTTATTTGACATCATTAATTATTCAACATATATCCATTTAATATCATCACAGCTTGAAAAGATTAACGTTAACAGGCTAAAGAATGACTGAAGGAGAAACCTGAAATGGCTTTTTCACAAGTGGACTTTTATTTTCATAGACATTAGTGAGTGGGTTGGTCATCCCTTTGAACGATTAGCAATCCGTGATCTTCGCATAACATGTCCTGAAGACACCCAATGCCTCATTCGCGGGCTTTTCTTTTCTTTTTAAATATAATTTTATTAGTTTTAATATAACTTACAAGTATTATTTTAAAATATTTTTATTTGTAATAAATTATTATAAAATAATAATTAAAGTAATATTTATTTATAAATTAAAACAATTGAATTTATTTTTTATTAACGTGTTATCATGTAAAATAAATTATTATAAATAATTGTTTTATGGTTACAATTGTTGCTAGGTCATATATGGTTGCAATTATTGGTTAGCTTTTGTCAGACATAATTCGGATACAGTCATAGATCTATTCTGTGACTTGTCCACTTAAAAAGCTGAACCCACAAAATAAGTCGATAATAAAAATATATTAATTGATCATTAATTTTTAACAAACAATGATTCATCATTTAAATAATTATCGACACTATTTAGTATTTAATAGTATTTATTTTTGTAGTTTAAGATATCAATTACTTATCTTGAAGAGCATTTACATTTTCACCCACTAGTCCCGCAAGTTCATCTTTCATAAAGAGCATTTTTTATTATTTTATATTTAAAATTGATATAATATATATTTAAAAATAAAATTTGTTTAAATACAGTTAAAAATAAAAGTTACTGTTATGGTTGTTTGGTACTCTATAACTGTTTATGATTAATGTTGCTTGAATTTTGACAAAATTTATACTTTTAAGTAAATAAAAAATATTTCTCAACATTATTAGCCATCTAAATTATGGATTTGTTTTTGCCAGTTAATCTAAATTATTCCCCTTGGAATACAATATTCCACCTCCATAAAGAATATTAAATAAATAAATTGTAAAAAAATAATTTATTATATAACACCATTTGGTGAAGATGACAATAAAGCCCTTTTGCGGTTAAAGGAAAGTGGCAAAAGAAAAGCAGAATATATTCGTGGCTCTGCAGGGACCAAGAATATCGATAAGAGTTTCTAAAAAAAAAAAAACAAAGATACAGATAAAAGAGCCTAAAGACACACAACGAAGGTAAATTCCCAAAAGGTACATGCCCCCACACACCGATTAGTTTAATTTTTTATTGAAAAACTTTTTTACAATACAAAATTAGTGTGAGTTACCATACTCTCATGCGGGTTTAGAAGATTTCTTATCAGAAGATCAGCCTTTGGTGATCTTAACTTGGTCTTCAAGAGTGGTTTTTTTTTATTTTTCAGTGTAATTTTCTTTGAGTGATATGTTTGAGAAAATAGTGTTTTTTTACTTCATTTACTTTCTGTTTGCTCTTATTAGTCATCAAGTAATCTGAATTCTTTGTTGCTCACTCTAGATAGCAAGATATGAAATGGATATATCCCTATGAACCACCATTGATGTCTCATGAAGCTTCTCTGCAGAGAGTCAAACCTTAACTTCTCTTTATGAAGAATGCTAGAGCATCGTAGATCTGCCATGGTGGACCATCGTGCTAGGCTTGTCCTTGCACTACTTCTTTCTCTGGTTTCATTGGTTTTCACTGCTACAGACCCAAATGATTTGGCAATTATCAATCAGTTTAGAAAAGGTTTAGAGAACCCTGAACTCTTGAAATGGCCAGAAAATGATGATGACCCGTGTGGAGAAAAATGGAAAGGTATATTCTGTAATGGAGACAGGGTTTCTCAGATCCAAGTTCAGAATATGGGTTTGATAGGTCGTCTTCCTCAGAACTTGAACCAGCTCTCTATGCTTTCAAACATTGGCCTTCAGAGGAACAATTTCGCTGGACCTTTGCCATCCTTAAGTGGGTTGTCAAATCTGCGGTATGCTTATTTGAATCACAACAATTTCTCTTCAATTCCTGGTGATTTTTTTGATGCTCTTAATGCTTTGGAAGTTTTAGCATTGGATTATAATAATTTAAACGCAAGTACTGGTTGGATGTTCCCTCCTTCTTTAGTCAATTCTGCTCAGCTGCTCAATCTTACTTGTTTAAGTTGTGGTTTGGTTGGTCCTTTGCCTGATTTTCTGGGAAACTTGTCTTCTCTATCTGTTTTGTTATTGTCTGGAAATAGCTTGTCTGGAGTAATCCCTGTGAGTTTTAAAGAAATGAACTTGCAAATGTTTTGGTTGAACGATCAACGTGATGGTGGTGTGAGTGGTACAATAGATGTGATTACAACAATGACATCTCTTACTCAATTGTGGCTTCATGGCAATCAATTCACAGGGAGTATACCTGATAACATTGGTGATTTAACTTCACTGAAGGATCTCAATCTTAATAGTAATCAACTTGTTGGTCTAGTTCCTGATAGCTTGGCAAATATGAAACTGAATATTTTAGATTTGAACAATAACCTTTTAATGGGTCCAATCCCAGAATTTCAGGCTAAGAATTGGACATGTAAGTCAAACGCATTTTGTCAATCTACTCCGGGGATTCCCTGTGACCCGCAAGTTATGGCACTTTTAGAGTTCCTTGATGGGTTGAATTACCCTGCAAGGCTTGATTCTCTGTGGTCTGGCAATGATCCATGTCAGGGACCATGGTTGGGATTGGTTTGTGATTCTGGTAAGGTCTCTGTCATAAATATGCCCAAGTTCAATCTGAATGGCACCTTGAGTCCTTCAATAGCAAAATTAGCTTCTCTTCGTCAAATCAGGCTTGCAGATAATCATTTGAGTGGTCAAGTTCCTGCAAACTTGACTAGCCTGAGTTCATTGACATTGTTGGATCTTAGTGGCAATAATATTTCCCCACCATTGCCACATTTTGGTAGCTCTGTGAAAATTGTTATTGATGGGAATTCTTTGTTAAATGGAAACAAATCTGACACAGGTTCCTCTCAAGAGAAGAGCCCCCCTTCAACTGGGGGATCAAATCCACCTTCTTCATCAACAGGTTCACATCCTTCTCCAAGTAATAATACTTCACCTGTCCAACCCAAAATTTCCAAAAGGTCCAACTTAGTGCCAATTGTAGCGCCTATTGCAAGTGTTGCTGTTGCTGCTGTTTTGCTTGTAATTCCTCTATCAATCTATTACTGTAAGAAGAGAAAAGATGTCCAACAGGCTCCAAATTCCCTTGTAGTTTACCCCAGAGATCCATCAGATTCAGATGACGTGGTTAAGATTGCTGTTGCTAGTAACACAAATGGAAGCACTTCTACGTTTACAGCCAGTTCTGGAAGCAGAAATAGCAGTGGAGTTGGTGACTCTCATGTCATAGAAGCTGGGAATCTGGTAATATCGCTTCAAGTTCTTCGAAATGTGACAAAGAAATTTGCCTCAGAGAATGAACTTGGCCGTGGTGGCTTTGGGGTTGTTTATAAGGGAGAATTGGAAGATGGAACAACAATAGCAGTTAAGCGAATGGAGGCTGGAGTTATTAGTTCGAAAGCCTTTGATGAATTTCGGGCAGAAATTGCAGTCCTCTCAAAGGTAAGGCATCGTCATTTGGTATCGCTTTTGGGGTATTCGATTGAAGGCAATGAGAGAATTCTTGTTTATGAATATATGCCCCAAGGAGCTCTCAGCAAACATCTTTTCCATTGGAAAAGCTCAAAACTAGAACCTCTTTCATGGAAGAGGCGGCTAAATATTGCCTTAGATGTAGCCAGGGGTATGGAGTATCTCCATAACTTGGCTCACCAAAGCTTCATACACAGAGATCTTAAGTCATCCAACATCTTACTCGGTGATGATTTTAGAGCAAAAGTATCAGATTTTGGATTGGTGAAACTGGCTCCCAATGGAGAAAAATCTGTAGTGACCAGGCTTGCTGGAACTTTTGGCTACTTGGCACCAGAATATGCTGGTAAGCATTCTGAGATCCTTCTAGTTTATCGCACATTATTGACATTTTTTAGGAAAGGAAAATCTCTCTCCCCCCATCTTTTCTTCTTTCTTTGTTTGTTTGGGCAATGTGCAATGTCTTAGAGCATATATGAACCTTTTTTTTGCAGCTTTCAAATGATTTTTTCAGTTATAGATATATGTTTTTTTCTTTAGTCAGTTAAATGTATAAACTATAAAGGGAAATAATTAACTACTATCAATCATCTACTACCAAGAAGTAATATGGATTCTTACATATGCACAAATTGAAACATAAAATAAAATGAAAAATAAGCTTGTCCTCTAGCCAATGAAATTGTATTAAATGTTGTTTTCTTCAAACTATGCATTGCCTAATTCTTATTTTAATGGAGTGCAAATGTCCACTGACTCTTACTTTCATATGCTCATTGATTTAGTGACGGGGAAGATCACAACCAAAGTAGATGTATTTAGTTTTGGTGTGGTCTTGATGGAGCTATTGACTGGAATGATGGCACTTGATGAAGATAGACCGGAGGAAAAACAATACTTGGCTGCATGGTTTTGGCACATAAAATCAGATAAGGATAAATTCATGGCTGCAATTGACCCTGCCCTTGATGCAAAAGAAGATATCTTTGAGAGCATATCTACCATTGCTGATTTAGCCGGACATTGCACTGCTAGGGAGCCCAGCCAACGGCCCGATATGGGTCATGCAGTCAATGTATTGTCCCCGCTCGTTGAGAAATGGAAACCATTGGATGATAACACAGAGGAGTATTCCGGGATTGATTACAGTCTTCCTCTTAACCAGATGGTTAAAGGCTGGCAGGAAGCAGAAGGTAAAGAATTCAGTTGTGTGAACCTTGAAGATAGCAAGGATAGCATACCAGCCAGACCAACTGGATTTGCAGATTCTTTCACTTCAGCTGATGGTCGGTAAAAGAGGTAGTATGTTGGTTGGATTTTCCCCCCCCCTTTGTCCGGTGTAGATGGCCTATGATTTCATTGTGTTTGGATTTAAATGTCAATATGCTACGTGCTGTATTTGTGTTTTGCTTGAATTGGAGTTTTCAGTGTAATTGTTGAATTTTTAGATGTTCAGATTTTGACATGTTTATGGTGATGTAGATATTAATCAGCCTTAGACGAGAGTTGGTTGAGTTTTTGTTAATCTTTTATAGGAAGAATTGGTTATGAGTTATCTCTCCACTCTTGCTAATAATTTCATATTTGATTTTCAAATAAAAAATTTCCGTGATCTAGAGGCTGTTAGTTCTACAGTTCTACTTTTGTTTCTGGTTGTTGATTGTTATGAGCTGTTATGTCATAAAACAGTATCAAGTTTATATTGATAATTATAGCTTTTGAGGATTCTTTTCCAGTAGAAGCTCTTACTACATGCTTGAGAAGAACAAGTTTGTGGTTCTTTCCACTATTGTAAATTTTCAGCTATTCGTTGTCTGTGTTCGGAATTTATGTGCCCTTCCTTATAAACAATGTCAATCCGGTTGCTTGAAAGAAAGGATAGATAGCTTTAGTTGATTCAGTGTATTACAAGTTAGGGTTATTTGTCATGGAAACAAATTTGCTACCTCGGGATAGAGACGTAAAGTGGGGGTTTTTTTTTTTTATCTTAGGTCTCATTTAAGTTAAATAAGCTGATATTTTAATATTGTTTCATTTAATTTAAATATATTTTATTTCATCTCATTCAGATTATAGTCTTAACGAGTCTAATTTTAAATATATATTGTATTTTTTTTGTAATCTTAATTGTCTCATGTATGTTCATTAATAACGTTTTATTATCATCTTATTTCATTAAAAATTAAGGAATATAACATACATAGTTTTGAAGATTAATGTATTGTTTTATAAATCTCATTCATAATTCATCTCAATTTATAGATTAAGATAGATATATAGACACTATTATTTGAGGAAGATATAGATTAAAGGTTATTAGTTTAGTGATATAAGAGTAAGATTCTTGTTTCAATTAGGTTGAAGTACATCAATAGTATTTTTGATGGGAAGATTTGTACTCTGATTCGAAGATGTAATTAATTCAATGATATAAAAAAATCCACATCAATATGAATCGAGCCGAGCATAATGGATAATGAATAGAATAAATGGATAAAGTTAGATTAATTTATAAATTTATTTAAGGCTTATTATAATATATAAAATAATATTTAGAATTTAAATTGATATAATCTAAAAATATATATTATTGAATAGTTGAGAAAATCAAAAGAATAATTAATATTTATTTATAATTTTAATAATAATTATATCTAGATCAAAGGATAATTTATTATAAATTCAATCAATTTAAATCAAAATAGATTATATAATTTTTTATTTAAATTTAATTTAATTTGACCTATCAAAATAAATTTTAATTTTTTTATTAATTAATTGAATTATTTGTTTACCTCTACATCAATACCTATAAGTCACTGTTGCATTGATGCATGTAAAAACTCTTTGATTTGTAGCTTGGTGCTCATTGTGACAACTATTTCTTGATCATTGGTTAGCCCTCTATTATATGTCCTCTTCACGTAACATTACAATTTTTTTTTTCTAGACAAAAGCTACTCCAAATCTACCCTAATTCACAATGGCATTTCGTTTATGGTTGAGGTGTTGTGAAATTAATTATTATTTTTTAAATTTAAATAGAGATTATATAAACCTAAATCATATCCACAGTAACACAAAAATCATTAATATTTTTTCAAAAATACTCTTCCAAACAATTAATATATCAAGTTAATAGATTTTTAAGTATTTATGAACAAAATATATTATTGATTGTTTTTAAAATATATTATTTATTAATTAAATCGTTTTTTATTAAGTATTTATTTTTTTTAAAAAATTATACTAATTTTAAATTATTTCAACAATAATAAATAATTTGAAGAAATCTTAATCTTTTAACTATATATATAAAAAGAAAAAAATATATGGTGAGGTTATGAACACATCCATTGTGTTATTTTTACAACATATTTATTATTAAATTTAAAATTTATTAAAAATATTCTTAATAATTATTAAAATTAATAAATATATTACGAAAATAATAATAGTAGATGTAACACCAATCACACTTTAAATATGAACTGTCGGGTACAAGTCTTGATACATTCAATTTATTTGTTTTACCTGAAATTTTCTTTTATTTTTCCAAGACATGTTTAATAAGAGAAGAAAGAAACATGATCTTTCTATACAAATATGAACCGGGATTGCTCCTAAAAAAACTTGCATACATTGGCGGTGGCAGCATTTATATTCCCTCAAATAACTAAATTGATTTATTCTTATTTATATTTTAAATTTTCATCTTATATGTATTTACGCCAAATTTTTATTATGTTTTTATATTAAAAATATTACACATGTATCTATATTTTTTTTATATAATATTATTTTGCTATGATATTTATGATATTTAATTCAAATAATATTATTTAATTATGATATTTATGATATTATTATTATTATTATTATTATTATAATTTTTAAAATAATTATAAATAATAATAATATAAAAAAAATCAAGATTAAAATACACTATTTTCTAATTTAAAACTTTAGATAGTAGAGGTATATTAATGAAAGATATATGATAAATTATAGATAATATAATGTAATGTTATTATATTTGATAAAAAATATTTAATATAATTATAATATATAAATTGCTCGTGACTATGATCAAAAGCTTACGGTGACGACGAAATTTTCTCGACAAATATCAGGAGGATAGATAATGGAGTTTTACGTCCAAACAGTCGAAGCAGAATACAAACAACTCACGTTCATACGTCACCTATCACGCCGGTAATGATAACTTTCACTCATCTTCCAATCCTATTCTGCCATCTCACTCATCAATGTTAATCTCACTTCCACGTGTACTCTCCTTTCGTACCTCCTCGACCGACGTCGTCAAACCCCCCACCCACCTTCTCTGTATTTCCGTCAACCGAGGAAGTTAAATAAAAACTAAAAAAAAGGGGCCAAACGGATAATTGACTTTCCGTAGACGGAAAAAGCCGGTCAACCATTTCCATTTTACATCCTCTTCCCTCTTTAAATCGTTCTGAATCGGCGTTACTCGGTTGACAGCTATTGCCACCTAACTCATAACCTCATCTATCGTACATAATTTTAGGATTTTCTAATCCTCTCTGGTGTCAGATCGAACGGTGAAAGAGAAAGCGATTGGTCAATGGAGGAAGACGATGAGATCCAATCGCATCTTTCGCTGGAGAGTAGATCGTCGGAGTCATTTCCGAGGTCGAACGGTCTGATAATGGTGACGGTGGCATCGGCGGCACCTTTAAAACAACAAACGAGTCAAAACAACCTAGCCCTGCCGATCCCGCAGCAGCAACAGACGAGGAATGGAAACAGAGGAGGTGGAAGAGAGGATTGTTGGAGTGAAGGTGCTACCGCAGTGTTGATCAATGCTTGGGGTGAAAGGTATGTTGAACTAAGTAGAGGAAATCTAAAGCAAACACATTGGAAAGAGGTTGCTGATATTGTGAATAATAGAGAGGATCATTCAAAGAATCTTAAGACTGATATTCAATGTAAGAATCGAATTGATACTGTGAAGAAGAAGTATAAGAGTGAGAAAGCTAAAATTATTGCAGGTGGAGGACCTAACAAGTGGTATTTCTTTAAACTAATTGATGAGTTGATTGGTCCTACTGCAAAGATAGCTGCGTTTGGTGGTGGACCTGTGAATTTGTATAACAATTTCTTGCATCAGAGTAAGACCCAGAAGGTTCCTGTGGGAATTCCGGTTGGAATTCGTGGTGGGTCGAGTCAATTCCAGGGTGGAAGGGATCAGAAGCACCATACGAACCAGCAATTGCCGTTGAGAAGTCAGAAGTTGCAGCACAAAAGACGGGATCCGGTGAATTCTGACTCGTCGAGGGAAAGTTCTCCGACATCCACGGACAGCTTTCCGCTGGATATTTATGATAGAAAGAGGCCAAGAACGGGGAGGGAGATGAATTTGAATGTGGGGAAGGTAGGGTGTGGGGGGACAACTATAGGCGGAAGAGATGTTGTGGACAAAGATAAGAAGGGCCGGGGGAGTGCTGTGAGGGAACTGAGCCAAGCTATATTGAGGTTTGGTGAAGCGTATGAACAAGCTGAGAGCTTAAAGATGGAGCAGGTAGTGGAGATGGAGAAACAAAGGATGAAGTTTACTAAAGATCTGGAATTGCAGAGGATGCAATTCTTTATGAAGACTCAGTTGGAGATTTCCCAGCTCAAGCATGGGAGGGGGGATGGGATTGGGAATGCTAGTAGTCCTCGCAACATAAACAACAACAATAACAGTGATATTAGCAGCTAGGATGTTTAGATGGGATGATCCGGTTTGTTTTCTAATTTTTTTTTACTTTATTCTCAATTTAACTTTGTCAAATAGTAGAGGACAATGGGTTCGTGTTCGATTAGTTAGAGTTTTTATTGCCTTAATGTGTGATGGTGTAACCATGTTTAGCTCCTCAGTTGATGAAACCTATTTAAGGACTAATGTTCAAAATTCCCAGTAGAGTAAAAAATTGATGTCACAGTATTCATTCTTTCTTTACATCATCGCACTTGTCTTCTTTGTATGCCTTTTGTGTAGGGCGTTCTATTATCAGTCTAAAACACATTGTTCAAGTTTCAATCAATTGTTTGGAAGAATTTCATCCTGCAGTTGAGAATGTTTTTTATTTATTTTTTTGCAGAAGATTCTATTAAGAAATTTTGCTCTTTGTAAATTCAGGACATACAATTGGTGTTATGAATAATGTGTTTTTTTTATGTTCCTGTTGGATGAGGGATGATAACTTTATGGAAATGGTTAGCTAGCTTTGAATCCCTCAGAAAACTACGTAGGACATCTGATCTGACTATTTGTTTGTGTGTTCCATAACTTCCATTTTTAATTTTTTTTAAGTAGCTACCTCACTGCTTAAAATATTGATACTTCAAATATTATATATTATTAAAATTTTCTGTTTTAATATTCCAATTGATATTTGTACCTTTTTTTTTATCATTTTTAAATAATAATTAATTTTTTTTTTGTCTAATATAGTCTTTTCTTCTTTTAGTGAATGTTTTTTTAAATATTAATTAGAGCTTAAAAAAAGTTTAAAAATTGTTAATTTTTAGATTTTTTTTCCTGGACAACATGATTAATATAAATTGATTTTTTTATCAATTAAAAATATACATTGTAGATATAACTCCTTTACGATTTACTTATGCGTAAATGAATTTTGATATTTTTCCTCTAAAGATTAAGTTTATATATTTTTTATTAAAAAATTAATGATTTTTATATGATAGATTTTTTTTTAAAAAGAAAAAACCAGTAAACAAAAATTATAATGTTTGCGTGCCTTTTTAATTTATCCCTATAATTAGTTAATAAAAAAATATCATGTTTCAATAAAATTATCATAATGTTATAATTTTTTAATATTTATTTTTTTAGAGGTGAGAATTTTTTTTTAGGAAGTGTTTTAACACAGCATCTAGTAAAAAATATTATGTATTCAATTCTAATTAATTTCTAAAAAGAAAAAAACTTTTCAATAAAAGGTTAGAATGGTAATTTGAGAAAAGCATTGATTATTATTAAAATAATAATAATAATGATATTAAAATAAAACCTTTTAATGACACCAATACTGGATACCTTTAATTTGAAAATCCACACTACCTTTTAATGTTTACGTTCTTTTCATATTGATATGATCGGAAGTTACACTCTTACCATGTTTTATGTTTTTTCATATATAATTTTAGCAGAGTGCATGCACAATCGCAGTATATAAAGATTAATTAATTTTTAAGTAAGGACATTATAAATATATTAATTATTTAAAAGTATATTAGAAATTTTAGATTTTAAAAAATGTTAGAAATAGGATATGTGATATGTGTTTTTTTTTAAAAGTTGTTATGTGTTTTAAAATTAATTGTTATATATTTTAATCTATCTAAATTTATATTTTTTGAATTATAATTAATTTTAAAAAAATACATATGTATATTCGTCTTTTTATGTGTTTGATTTCTAACATTTTTTTAAGTTTCTATTTTTGATATATTTTACTTTTAAATAGTTAATGAAATTGTAAAACACTACTCAAAAGTTAGTAGATATTTTTTCACTTTAATTATAATTATTGGTCTATTGTTATCCTTTTTAATTTATGTATATAAAAAAAATTATCTATGTATTTTAAAATAATAATCATTATTATTTTTTATTATCATATAATTTATTTAATATTTTTGTTTTTAATCATTGATATATAAGTTTAAATGTATTCATAAATATGTCATGATAATAGTTATAAAAATGTAGTTTTGATTAGAATAAAATTTAGTAATAAGTTATTTTTAACATTTTAATAAATCATGTCTAAAATAATGTACAATTTTTTAAGATAATAATAGTATTATAGTTTTAATTAAAAATAAATAAATTTAATATTTTAGTTGTGTTAATAACTAAAAGCGATATTTTTTTAATCAACACAGAGATGCTGCGGAGTAAAACCGGCTGCTATTAATTGACCACCTGTTATACATGCTACATTGAGTTTGCGATTTTTAAATGCTTGTTTCCAATATGAGCCTTTTAGTTCCATTAAGACATGTTTCTTAAGTAATATTAAATATTTTGATAGTATAATTTTATATAGTTATATATTTAATCATAAAATTAGATCTGATTATAAGGAACGACAAAATCCAATTTAATTTTTTAATTTTTTTAAATGGAATCGAATTATCTATACTTATTAATTAAAATAAAATTGAATTAATAAAATTGAAATAATTTAATCTAATTATAATTAAATAATTATTTATTTAATAAATATATTATCGACTTTGAAGTTTTATGGTTGATTTTTTTTTCTAACATCAATTTTTTTATGTTTTTTACTTCAATAGAATAATAATAAAAATAAACACAATAATTACTACTCAAATTAAAGATCAAGAAATATATGCTTACTTTTTTCAAAGAACTATATTACATATTGTGTTAAATAATAATAATTTATGTATATATTTATTATAATTCAAAAATTTTATAAATCGAACCAAATAGAAATTAGTAAAAAATTAAGCCTAATTATCTAATGCAATCCAATTTTTCTATTCACTTTGCTTTATCATTTTGTTTGTACACTATTATCACATTATGATAAAAAAAAATGTGAGTCTAAATTATATTGAATATTTAATTTTGTTTGAATTTTTAATTATAAAATTATGTATTTTTATTTTTTATTTAATATCAAATTATAAATAGTTTTTATTTTTAAAATATAATAAAAATAAAGTAAATATTGATTTAAATAAATTTTAAAAAACTATTTTAAATATAAATTAATTTATGAAAATATTTAGGAAAAATTGCTAGAAAATCCCCTCACCTTTTTAAAAATAAAAAAACTACCCATCAATTTTTAAAATAGGTAATTATATCCTCTCAATTATTATTTTTACAAAATCATCTCTCAAATTTCATGATTTTTATTGATTTTTTTTTTTACAAATATCTCTCTTGAAAAATTTGAAATAGTGATAAGGAAGGATGTGATTGTTATTTTTCAAATATGTAGATTTTTTTGGTTGTTTCATTAAACTCATTGGGAAATAATTGTAACTTATCGAATACACTTTCCTGAACATATAAATATACATGGGTCAACCAAACAAAGAACAAATTATATAATTAAAAAAAATTGTAAATTTTTGTAATAAAATCATTTAAAAAATTACAAAAATAAAACTCTTAAAATTTATAACAATAAAACTAGTACCATAATATTATTAAACGGGATATAATTGGACGATATTAAACGTTAAAAGAGTTTAAATTACTAGAATTAAACTTAAAAAACGTTTAATTGAATGATTTTTAAAATAAAATAATATGTTTGATTTTTTTTTAACAGTAAGAATATATTATTTTTATTATTTTTTAAAATAATTTTTATAATAAAATAATATATCTCCAGTGTTTGTAGCTCAGGGACATTAGAATCTCTTTATATGCCGTGGTAATTCTTATTAGTAAAGGGCCGGCAAGCTCTAAAAACTATTTTGTTTATTATAATTATTCCTTAGTTTGGACCATTTTCTTGAATCTAACATTATTAAAAAAAGGTTATTGTTGAAAGCAACTGATTCCCAACAAATATTTCTCATGTTAGGAGACTAATTTGTTCTCGTGAGACCAGGTGCTCTGTTTTCAAAATTAACATCAAATATAAAAATATTTCAAGCAACCTTATAATTAATAACAACAACTTAAAAGCTCTAATGATCATTAGGATTAAATTTTATTATGCATTTAGCCTTACAAATTTAAAAATAAGTTTTCTAGTCCTAAACTTTCAAAAGAAGAACCAATTAAAAACAATAATATTACCTTAATGATATTTTTATTATTCATTAAGTTATTAAAAACCTGTTTAAAATAATCTTTTAATTATAAAATAAATTACACGAAATATTTCTTTTAATATTTGATTATTATCATTATTTTTATTTGAATATTTTTTCATTTTTTCATTTTTAAAAAATAAAAATATATATATTTAAATAATTTTTTGTTATAATATTTTTATTAAATAATTTCATACTAAAATTTACTTTTATCTTTGTTAATAATTTTTATTTTATAACGTTTTAATAATTTGATAGTAAAAAATTATTATTTTTTCTTAATTAGTATATATTTTTTAAATTATAAAATTAAAAAATATATTTTAAGATTTGAGGTAATAGTAGATGATAAGATTACTCTTAATTAAAAAGAGAAAGCAAAAACGAAATCTTTGAGCAGAAAATCGAAGAAAAAAGAGAGTTTAGAAAAGAATTTGTATTATTTAAAATATTTTTCTAATGTAGCTTTTTTTAAATGATTTGTTATAATTATGTTAATAAGATAAGTTTGTAAGAGAAGAAATTTCTAACCTTCTAGAAAGAACTAAATCATAAAATTCAAAACCTGTTGAAAACTTCACATTTGCAGAGAGTATGGACCATGTAAGATTCAAACGTGACGTGTAAGTGGAACAGCCCAAAACTTGTAGTCTAGCAGTTTCCCATCTGTTTTAAACGAATATTAAATTTTAATTCGGTAATTTACAATTAAGTATCAATAATTTTATTATTATAAAAAATAAATATTTTTAATTATATAATTATTAAAATTAGTATTTTTAATTCTTCAAAATTATTAAAATTGAATATTTAAAGTCCCATAAAAGAACTAATTTTTACATCATAATATAAAAATTTCATAAATAAGAGTATTAAAATATCCAATATAAAAATTATAAAATTAAAATATTTATTTACACAAAATAATAAAATTACCTTAATTTTTTCACATTATAATATAATTATAGGAGCACCAAACTTAGCCACATAAAGTTACAAGTGGACCAATGTGTTATCTCATTAATAAGAATTAACCTAAAATGACAGGAAATATTATATTATTATATTCACATCTTATACTAATTTTAATTAAATATTAATTATTAGTTATTAATGAATGATGGTTTTTTTATAATTTAATTATATTTATTATTTTTTAATATTTATTTAAAATTATAGTTAATTTAAAAAAATTAAATATTAACATAATTTTTAATATAATGCAATATTTAAAATATTTATTTTTTTAACTATTTACATATATATTAGGTAAAATAAAAAAATAATATTTAATCTAATTATTCTAATTATTATATAATTTATTATTAAAATTATATATTTTATGTAATTATATGTATATAAAAAAATAATATTAATATATATTTAATTTTAATTAATTATAGTTTTAATATAATAATAATTATATCTATCACATATTTTATCAACTAAGATTATTTTCTAAAAAAATCTATCATTTATGAATAACTATAATTTTAATTATAATTTACATAGTTACTTGCAAGAACTCATAGAATGTAAGGGTTGGAGTAATTTAGTCGTTCCTTTCCACTCATATTTTCTAATAATTTATTTATTTATAATAATAAAAATTTAATATTTCACAAAAAAATATAAATAAAAAATTTGAGCCAGCACGTGCTATCTATGAGTTTTACAATATCCATCCAACGTATTACATTCATTTAAATCAATATGATCGATTGTATATCTAAATTAATCCGAATTAATCTCCATGATATTTTCTAAGGCGACAAAAACATAACAAATTAAGTAAATTGCAAACTCACACAACTCAAATTTTTAACTATTATTATATGAAATCAATTTTCAATTGTCCAACGTCCACAATTTTAAACAAGAACGAATAATTTAGCACACAATCAATAAAAATTAAAAAGAAATAATTATATATCAATTTTTATAAAATATAATTATATGAATCTGATTATTTTATAACAAATTTAAAATATATAAATTTTTTAAATAAAAAGGGAAAAATAATTTATTACATAATTAAAAAAATTGAATCATACAATTAGAGAAAGGGAGTGGGGTTAGGAGATGGGGATGTGGTTGCGGGAGTAATTAGATGAGAAAGGCTTGTGAGTAAAGGAAAAGACACTACTGGGAGTGTTTGATAAGAGTACAAATTTTGTATTGGATGTATTTAATTATTTTAAAATTAATAAAAAACCTCATACAATTTATATACAATTTTTTTTATTTTAGGATGTAAATTCCCTTTTATTATAAAATTTTAATAATTTTATAATAAATATCATAACAAAAAAATAATTTTTATGTTCTATTTATTTAACAATAAAATAAAATATTAAAAAATAATATTCTTTTACTAAATTAAATGACATTTACTGTATTAAGAATTTAAATGTTTGTATACTCATTTAAAAATCCTATTTCATGCTAAAGAATTTTGAAATTTTGAATCTAATAAAAAACAAATGAACAGAGGTTAAATTTTGTACACTCTTACTTCTCCTGGCTTGAAAAACAAAATGCTCAAATGTGTCATTAGGATTTCCTTGAAAACGTTCATAAGTATGAGATTCCTTGAAACTGTAGATTAATTGCTTCAACAAACATACAAATACACAAAAAAAAAAAAAAAAAAAACAGAGTACCCAGAAACGAAAAACTGAAAAAGGAAGCTCCATTCAATTATTATTAAAAATTGACAAAATTCATTTTCTTCAAACAATCTCGGAGCCCATTCAATGGCCAACAATATTTATTCCCATTTATTTCACATTCTTTCTCATCTTCAAACAGAAAGCTCCATACCAGTTACCAACCATGTCCAATGGGGAACAACCTAAACCCTTATATAACCCTTCTCCTCATCAAAAATCAGAAAACTAAAATCTGAAGAAAACCAATTCCAAAAATACTCCAGTTTTGTTTCTTTGTCATATTGTATACCTTATGGCTTTATACAAACTCTCATACTTAACACAGATTCTAAAAATTTCAACCGCTCTGTTTTTAGAATCTATGCACAACATTAGAAGATCAATAAAACCAATTTTCCCAATAATTATCATTACATAAATAAACCTCAAAGCTCCAAACTTTTAATCGGATTCGTAACGGGTCGGGCAATTGGACCGGCAGATGATCTGAACCCGAAAGTCACAGCATCGTAAACGCAACAATGGAACCCAAAATCCCTTCCCATTATCTCACCTCTCAAACACTCCTCACAAACTGCCATATTACCACTATCAACTCCGATCTCTCTCTCACCATTGTTGCTCAGAACCAACCCTCTCAGACCCGAATCGATACTCATCAAGTACCTTCCTTTCTCAATCTGTAATTTTCTGACCCGTTTCTCATACTCAACCCAATCCTCAAACGCCGAAGAAGAAGCTTGGTGGTTATGGTCGTCAAAACCCATACCACGTCTTAGAATCATCACGTTCTGTCCTGGGTTCTTATTTATTCCTTTATGGGCTTCCATTGTTGAATGGACTAACAAATCTTTCTCTGGGAAACCATGGTGATTTTTCTTCTTGTTGTTTCCGTCCTTTTGTCGCCTATCGCGTCTTGATCTTTTCAATACCACGAGAAAGAAACAACTCTTGTCGCGAGAAATCGCGCCGAAATTGACTTTTCCCGTGACGGGTATTTTCCGGCGAGTATCGGGAGACGAAAGGTATACATAGAACTGGTGAGGCGGTATTCCTATCTTCTGGGATAGAATTGATTGGAGTTGGTTTAAGTCTAAAGAAGGATAAACGACAACATCTCCTATGTTAGATTCGCAGACACCGTCTGAGAAAAACACCGGGAAGGAGACACCGGAGAAGAGAGTTTCCTTCATCTTCGGTAACAAATTGAATTGAAAAAAATGGAAGTCAAGAAACGAAGACGAGACCAAATTTGTGATCTGTGAAATACTAAATGCGTGGTATGAAAGTAACAGTAAATAGTCCTTTTATATATTAGAAGCTCTGAGGTTTAGTCGGTTTTGGTCTGGGGATACAGTAAATATTTTAAGGCGGTAAGGGCAATTTTGGAATTCAAAGAACTGAGCTCTGTGACAGTGAGCCTGGGACGGGAAAGCTTAGCTGTGTTTTTGATATGACTTGGGGACCAAGAATGCAAAACGATGCGTATTAACTTTTTCTATAAATTATTGGGAGAGGAGGTCGTAGAAGTTTTAAAGTTGATGAAGTTTTTCTATAAATTATAAATATGTAATTTTATTTAAATATTTTTATTAAGTGATTAATATATAATATAATAAAATAAAAATAATAAGGATAAAATAATATTTAATTTAAAATTATTTAAATAAAATATCAAAAATAATAATATTTTGATAAAAATTAGTTTAATATATAATATTTATTTTTTAAAAATAAAATTAATAAAATATTAAAATAACATTACAATAAAAATATTAAATATTATTTTATTATGGTTCAAGACTTAAAATTTTAATAAAAAATTATTAAAATAATATTATTTATTTTATTAATGTTAGTAAATTGGAAAATATATAAATATTTATTATATTTTTAGTATTAATTATATATTATTATCATTATTTATAGAACAAATTAATATTAATATTAATATTATTTTAATTCTAAGAATTAAGTTTATACTAAAATAATACGAAGAGCGTGATCGATTATTTTCTTTGAACTATAATTAAGAGAAATATCGATAACATTTCCAATTATATTTTTACTCTTATTTGGCTATTTTTTAAATAATACTTATAAATTTTACTTAATTTTAAATTTATTTTATATATATTTTTTAAAATAATTACGTATCGTTTAAATATTTATACAAATAAAATTAAAAATATTATTAAACTCTTATAATTTGAGTTGTTCGTCATTAGTTAGTAGTCAACGTCATTTATTGTGAAATTTATTTAATGTCAACCTTTTCATTTGTGGCAAAGCAGCAGTTCAATACTTGAAGTTGAAAACACGTGGAGCCACGGTGAAAGGAGCCTGCTAGGACGAAAATATCCTTGTGTTTCGAAGTTAAAAATGTATATTTATGATAATAATATTATTTTATTATTACAATAACTCAAATATATAAAATATTTATTTTATTTTAATTTCATTATTAATAAATAAAGTTATTTTTATAATAAATTCAAAATAGTAATCTGACTATGATAATACTTTTAAATGATACTAATCCTAGGCAGGTTAATGAATAGTATACTTGCACCCAAATTAAGGATTAATTTATTTTTGAAAAATAATATTTTTCAATTAGTTATATCCAATTAAATCTATTTAATATTATTAAAATAATATTTTTATTACTATAAATTTAAAAGTTGTTATTTATGTATTCTCAATTTAGTTTTTTCGAAAAATTAATGATTAATTTGCTCAAAGAAATATACTCGTCTCTTTTAAAATCTTCATTTTTTTTTTACAATATAAACATATTTTTTAAAATAATATTATACAACTCCCTTATTTGAAAACTTGAAACCCCAACCTTAATAGTATATGTTTCACAAAAACTTTATTGCCATCATCAAGCTACAACCGTCGCAATATATTTATTTCTTAGACACACAGATTTATAGGGTTATACTCTAAGTGCATATTTGTTTCATATATTAATTTTATATAATTATACTATATTATATCAAATTATATATATATAATATGATTATATAAAAATTTAATATAATAAAAAATATGAATCTAAATTATATTAAATAATTAATTTAATTTATCTAAATTTTTAATTATAAAATTATGTATAATTAATTTAAAAATTAAAAAACATGGTTTTCTTTAGGATAAAAAAATGTTTTTTTGTGTTGTTATTATGTCAAAAGAGGCCATAAAATGATTAAAAATGAAATTGTAATAAAATTTATAATAAAATATTATTATTTAAATAAAGTTTAAAAATAAAAATGAATAATACAATAAGAAAATAATGTACTAAATTGTTGAGTTGATTACTAAATGATAAAAATAATAATTAAAATGATCAATTTAATCTATATTAATGAAGTTAATACAAATCATATTATAAATTTAATTAAAATTATTTAAAAATTAATTTTATTATTCTTAAACTACTTAAATAAAATAAACAAACTTAATGTACTGTATCAGCTTTGAATCACAAATTTGTTTAGAGCAATAATTTTTTTTAAGGTGTTGTAATTTATAGATAAAGCCAAGTAGTTCCCTTTTAGAGTATCATATTTGGGTTATAATATAATTAAACTCTTTATTTCTATAACAAGATTTTCTATTTTGAAAGAGCAAAACTGTAATTTCTAATTAAACTCTATTCTTTATCCTATGAATATGTTGCTTGTTTTTTTTATATATCATAGCTTTGTGATAAAGAAGTCCCTATTTTTATTATTTTTGTCACAAAACTTTTATTTTTTAATTAAAAATAAGCACTTAACTAGGATAATTTAACAAATTTTATAAATAGAGATAGAGACTCTGAATCTATATGTCGTGAAAAATACTCACTTTTGTCACTTATATTACGACTTTTTTTTTTTATTATTATTATCATTTGCTTTTCCCAATGAACTGTTTTTATTACTTGAATAATGGAATATTATTTCCATTTGGCGAAAGGAAAATAATAATATTAATAATCAGGCGTCAACTGTAATTTGCGAGGCAGATATCAACTTTAAGTTTGAATTGACTCGTCATAATTTTGGTGAGATCCACACGTATTTCAACAAATGAATTTTTATATAACTAATACAATACTAACACGTAACTTGACATACACATAATCAAAACAAATTATTTCTCTTTATAAAAATTTCACCCTAAATTTAGAAGCCACGGTTAACAAGGTGGCATATAATTTAGCCCAACCTTGAACAAAGTAAACAGATTGATGTCAAGTGCCTAAAAAGTTCAAAATAGGCTGTAAGTTTAGCGCTTCTGTTCACCCCAAGTTTTACTCTCAAAAAATTCACTCAACATGCGCTCAAGATCTTCTGGTCTATATCTGATGTACTTCTGAGGATTCTTGCCATTCTCAATCATAGGCCTATAACAAAGCAAATCCATCTAAATTGTTAGTAAAAACAGAAATTATGCAGAGACTGTTCTTGAAAAGAAAGGTATCGCAAAACTAATAAAAACATGCCCGAAGCGTTTGATGAATGATCTATAAGCAGGCAAAAGTACTTCAGCAACAGCCAGCCTCAGAGATTCACGCAATTCGCTGTCAGGAACCGTCCATTGAGATTGCCTTTGATGAAGCTCCTCAAATTGGATGTTGAAAGTCTTGAACCGATCCTTAACCGTTGATCTTGAAAGTCCACTATTGCTAGCATCTCCACCCTGAACCGTTAGACATTGTAGAATCTGCCACCAATTGTTAGGAGTCAATTTAGTATCGGCTATAACCAGCAAGAAATCTGGCGCATGGAAACAAAGAGCAGAAAAGGTCATTTATTGTTTTATCTTAGAATTGAATAGGCCTTGTGAGTTTGTAGTAAGAGAAACAAAACCTTTGCCCAAGAGATCCTCTTATACTGATTTGCATGCTGCTGAACAATCCTTCTGTGTATTTGTACCCAATCATCACCCAACAAATCCTTTGCTTCTGACCTGTGTACAATACACTTTCATGGTGCCATTTGGCACTTACGAAAAAGTATTATTACTTTCAAACAAAGCAAGCTATATTATATGACAAACCTCCTGACAGATCTCACAATGTAGTGAATGTTATTCATGAGAAATATATGGGTAAGTGCAGGGTCTTTATATTGCTTGGATTTCCCATCCAGATTATTCTGGAGAGCCTGCATGATCTTGGTAGTTACAGATGTTAGTTCAGCTTCTGGAGCACTATTGTCAAACTCATGAAATAGCAGTTTTAGTGTCGACTGGTAGCTGTCAAAATTGAATGTCCAAGAGTCAAATCCATAGTATAAGAACAAAAACCATCACTACATGCCAAAATAAATTAATAAGATTTGATGAAAGGAAGAAAAGAAGAGTGTCATCATAAATCACTAGTAACCATCAAAATGGTGAAGATAATAATGCAATTAATGATCTTGTACACAATAAAATTTTGTAACCGTTCAGTATGTTAACTTTTAACACCTCTATAAAGGAAGCCAAATAGAAAGTAGAAATACCAAGGAACACAACTTACTCAAAGAGAAATTTTACATAATTAATCACGTAGCTTGTCAAAGGATGAACAGTTCCATCAAGAACACCAGTTTTTGTGGAATCCTTTTCAACTGCTTCTTCAAAATCCCCAAAGGTTTCCTGGGCCGTCTGGGCAAGCCGTCTAGTTAAAACCAATGCAGATTCCCGCATTTCCAAGCAAGATTTGGCTCCAAAAAGCATATTAATCTGCTCCACATCCAGGACATGTAAACATGTGAAAAGGAAAATAGGAAAATTTAACGGATCTATATATTATAATTTTATTGTGATTATTACCATTAGAAATATGCCAAATTCTCATTAAGCCTATATGTGTAACCAAGTAATATTTTAAGCTTCTAAGCTGCATTTGTATTTTTTATTCCTCGACTGAAGCAGTGAAATTATGTAATGAAAGTATGAATTCATTATTTCATTTAAAATTGGGGCAGCATGCAGGAGGCTACATATGTATGTGCAGGAATTACTATTTACCATTTTGTTTTATCTTCACTATCATCTCACATCTTAAGGCTATCTAAACACATAAAAGATACATTAAATAACCATCAATGCATTCCTTTTACATTATCTTTTAGGATGTATGCCCAGATCTTATAAAAAAATATGTGAAATCCAATAAACAAATAGTGTTCCACAGGTTAAGATATACTGATTTGAAATGTAAAATAGAAGATTTTTTCATACCTCTGGTTGCAGTTCTCTCATTATCTCATACATGTCTAAAAGCACAAATAACTTTTCAGGAGATCTTTTACTTTTGGCAATAGCCTCCCCAAAACTTAGAAGCACAGCCACACTGTTTTCGGTAACTTCAGCAAAACATTGCTCCTTAAGAGAACCAACACCCTTAAAAATTTTATGGCAGAGTTCCTTCTCCCCTTTGAAAAGCAATTTTACCTGTATCATGTGATAAAAAAATATTTTTACAAATTAAAAAAAAAATCAGTTTGAACTGAACTAAAAGTACGAAAAACATACTTACAGCTATTCGCATATAATGTATCCAATTCCCAATTTTAGCCTCCAAAACCTCCCATTGCATTTTCTGGACATCATCCTTACTCAGTCTCTCAACCCCCAGTTTCCTAAGACTATTCTCCAAAACCGAAGCACGAGTTTCCCTAGTAATTGTAAAACTATTTGTTATAAACTGACCAATATGGCTAAAAAGATAATCCATTCATTAAAAATCAATCACCAGAAAATACGTAAAAGTTTACTTAGTAACTACAGCAATGCCGATGTACAAATCCTTTCTTTCTACCAAAAATTATTATAAAACATGTAAGGTTTTTTCAGGAAAAGATAATCTATTAACTGCCTGTTGACACCATATAGTCCTAAAAGGAATTAAAAGACATAAATTCATCATCAACTTTACATGCATAGGAAAGAGAAGAGGAAAAGACTACCACAAAAATTACAAGAAATACAAAAAATGCTAGTATGGTTCTCTGAGCATGTAAACGAATTCCAGTCAAAATATACACTTTAAAGACGAGCAAGACTGCAACATCGAATCAACTCCTAAAAATAAAAGTAAAGTACCTGTAATTCTTGAGTATCTGTTGTTGATTGCCGGCTTGAACCATTTGTTTGGCTAAAGCATGCAACAATGGCAAAACCCTGGGAGGAATAAGAGTTAATGGTGTGTAAACACCAGTCTCCAACTTTTTGTTTTGGTTCTCAGACTGGCTCATATCATTAGCATCACTTGTTTGCTTAACTGATCCTGAGGATGGCCGTAGAGAGTTGGGAAGGGAATCAAATAAGCAATCGGGTTCCACAGGCTTGCTGAAAATGCAAAAGAATTGCAACTTTTAAAGGGATATTCCGAACCAAACATTACAAGTTAGTTTATTGTCTCTAGATCATTCACAAGGATAAGCATGTGCATAAAAATCATATCTCATTTAAAGGCAACAATCAATTCACGTTGTCTGTTAAGATACTTAAACAACTCGAGTTCCAGAGGTTCTTTCGCATTTATTCCCTTCGTCTTCTCTTTCGGATTATCATCTTTTGAAAATTACAGTTAAAAGTGCATACTGTAGTCCATTTAGATAAAACTATACATGTGAGTGTTATGAGACTTTCTAGGTGACAAGAAAAAGGTAACAAATAATTTCTAGGGAAATAGCACCTGTGATTGGTCAAAAGCTGCCTGAACTCGTCCTCTAGCTTTGAAATAGCTTTTTGCAGCAAGTTATTGGCTTGTACAAGGATCCCATCACTACTCTTAAAGTTTTTGTTGCTGCTAAAGAAGTTAATAGTACTTCTCAATTGATCAATTGCTTCCAGGTAGCTTTCAAGGTCCTCATGTGGTCCTCTCAGTATTTTAGCCTCCGCCTAAATATTTGGTTTGAAACAAGATGAGAAATGCAAAATAAAAATTTTACGTTACTAGTTGCTTGTGTTGAATATTGCTCTAAAAGTAACAAATTAGTGACATAATTTAGAAAAAATTGTGGCCTAATTTGTGATATAATTTAAGAAAATTAGTGGTATAATTTAAGGAAATTAGTAGCCTAATTTAAGATTTAAATTATGGCACAATTTAGGAAAAGAGAGCTTTGTTTCATCTATAAATAGGGAGCAGTTCATGCATCGAAGAACAAGGCAAAAATCAGAAAAAATCAGAGATAATAAGCAAACTCAAAGAGAGAAAATACTTAGTGAGTTTGAGAGTTTTTTCTATGAATTTAGAAAACACTTAAGGGATATTATTAGTGAGAAAATCTGTACTATATTCTGTATATTTCCTACTCAGTTCAATAATATCTGCTACCTTTCGTAGACCTAATCGAATTGTCGAATCACGTAAATTCTGTGTATTTTTTTACCGCTTTGATATATTCATATACCGCTATTTATTGATTCCGTGCACAACAACTTGCAACATGGTAAGAGAGTTATCAGTTACATGCTGCAAAGAAGATAAAAATCTGACAAATGTACAGATCATAGCAGTCATATTATCAAACAAACAACCATCACTTTGCAGCTAATGCAGTGGCAATTTTCTTCTTCAAATGAAAATGCGAATTCAGATACCTCGTTATGTTTATAGTAATTCAATCCAATTTCCATTTTAACCAATTTAAAAGGAAAAAGAGAGCATGGGAAAAAAAAAAGAAAAAGAAAAAAACAGAGTCGCTTGAACCAATAAACTAGGAGACAAAGACTGTTACTATTACAAACCTTGTTTACCAACACTCATGTTAAAACGGAAAATATCAAACACTTGCAATGAATTGAAAATGAAAAGGTATAGTATAATACAATCACCTACTTTTATACTAAAACTTTCAAAGAATGCAAGTTAAAAGATCAACAGACGGCCTCTTGATAAATGCCAGACAAAATTATGATCAAACCTTGCGTGTGAGGTCGAATTGCCCCAATATAACCTCTGCAGCCTTCAAGGACTTATCAATGTTATCATGCGCTTTCCGTATCGCATGTGTTTTAATCTGCAATAGCCAACGATACCAAATTATAAACCAGGGAATCAATATATATATATATCAAGATCATCAATGATAAGTGAAATTCATTTTCCGTTTTGATTCGTAAGAATACGACCTGAGTGGGACGCATTGCAGTTTCGAGCTTAGAGAGTCTATGGTCGAAGGAACCGAGAATGGAAACCATGGTGTCAGTGATGGTCTGGCTCTTGTGCAGTGACTCTCTTGTGGACGCTGCTCTTTGCCTCAGGGTCTCCATTAATGGTGTAAGTGAAACCCCCATTTTTGCTGTTTATCTACCAAATCTTCTCTCCCTTTCTCTCTCGCTGTTTGGTAATAGAGAAAATGAAGAAAACAAACGAAACGAAATGTGTGTGACTCTTAAATGTTGCGTATTTTAGCTGAAATTTCGTTATAACTTGTTTGGTGCCTGGGATGAAAGTTGTTATAACAGAGGACATGGTGATCTTTCAGAAACATTTAGGACCCCAATTTGCGTTCTTATATACCTTTCTATAATTTCCTATCATTCACACCCTTTCGATTCAGAGTATTTATATATTTTTATATATACAAAATTTATATTTTCTAGAACAATTGTACTATTTTTAGGTGCCCTGAATATTATTTTTTAAAATTACTTTAGTTATAGGTTGGGTCAATAAACTTTTAAAATTTGAAGCATACATTTTATGTAATTTAACCAAAGCGCATATGTTTATTTTTGACGAGATTAAAAAAACAAACATTTGAAACATGATTACTTCCAAACATATCATAACAAATCATAAAAATAAACACTCAAATATTATTTGTATTAACTAAAAATATAACAAAATACATAAATTAAAAAAAATATATGTGGATGAAAAAGAAATAGCTCTAAGAAAGAAATTATATATTATTATTAGAATATATGATGACGTGATATTTAAATTCATAAAATTTAAGATTATGATTTTAAAAAAATTAATAGGAGATGTAGAAAGAAAATAATATGATTGGTTGTTGACAATCAACAAATATATAGATAGTTTATAAATGATAAGTATTTTTAAGAATAAGATTATAATATTCACGAGAAACTTGTTAAAGAATATACAATGATTAAGTATCGAAATATATAATTTTTTTATTTGAACTAACAAAAATGAATGATAAATTAAAATATAAAATTACTAAACTAATTAAAGAAATAAAAATAGATTCATAATAAAAACTTAGAAAATAACTTAAAATATAAATTACATAGGGCTCATTATGATAATTAAGAATTAAGAATTTTGAATTATTTTTTATTTTTTATTGAACCTATCTATTAAGTTACGTAATTAATTTATATTTAAAAATATAAATAATTAAAAAAATAACTTAATTGACAATTTTTTTATGATAAAAATATAATTTAATTATTAAAAAATAAATAATAATTATAATAAAATAAATTCATAAGAGAACTAGTGAAAATAAAAAAAGTGTTAAATGATGATAAATATTAGTAAATTAATTACTTCAAACATTAAACATATATTAAAGTCTCGACAAATCAAACTAAAATTAAAAATATGAATGGTTCTACTTTTGTTTCATATCATGAGTGTAACTAGAAGTTTATATTAGTGAAAACAAAAAATTGTTTAAAAGGAAATAGTTGAATTATATTATCGTATGAAATATATATATATATATATATAATTGATTGTAATTTAGCTTTGATATAGATTTTATTGTTTTCTTGATTATAGTGAAATTCATAAAAGGTATCGATGTTATGATCATGTCTCTCATCGTTTTCGTGTTTCTCGTAATATTGTCTTTTGGAAACACTACTTATTTGTTGAACTTTCTCACTTTTGTTCTTTCCTAACTAACTATTCTGTTTTAAAAATCTTTCCAATGAGTCTCATGTTACTTCTACCGATACTCTTGATCCTCCTTTAGATTTCTCTATTCAATCTTAAGATATTTTTGATGATTCTCCTAGATAGGTCTCCTAGATAGGTTGTAGATGAACATGTTGATAACAAGTTACCACACCTGGAGCCTAGGTTCCTTGCTTCTACTCCGCCTCAAGATCCTCCATAAGATATTTCATCTTGCCACTCAGTTTGGGTAAGATCCATTCTTTCACATTTACTTAACTATCATTTTTACACTACCTTTTCTTTCTACACTCCATGAGCCTCACACCTATCGTGAGGCATTTATTGACCTTTTTATGACAGATTGAAATGAAAGAGGAAATTGATGCATTAACCAAAAACCATACTTGGGATCTGGTTACTCTCCTTCCTAGTTATAATGTGGTTGGTTGTAAGTGGATCTATAAAATCAAGACTCGTTCTGATGGGTCCATTGAGGGCTACAAGGCTCGTCTTGTTGCAAAAGGTTTTACACAAGAGTATGCGATTGATTATGAAGATAATTTTATTCCAATTGCTCGTATCTTCTTTGTTCGTGCCCTCTTAGTTGTTGCTACTGCTAGTAAATGTGACCCTTTTCAGATGAATGTTAAAAATGCCTTCCTTAATGAGGATCTACATGAAGAAATCTATATACAACCTCCTATTGGTCTTTCTGTTGAAACAAACAAGGTTTATCGCCTTCGACGTGCACTTTATGGTCTTAAACAAGCTTTATAAGCGTGGTTTTCCAAGTTCAGCTCTATCATCTTTCACTTGGGTTGCACTGCCAGTACTTATGATTCTACCTTATTTCTTTGTTGTAATGATAAAGTCATCATTTTACTTCTCTTATATGTGGATGATATGATCATAACTGGTGATGATTTCAGTGGCATTCAAAAACTCAAGAATTTTCTTAGTCAACAGTTTGAGATGAAATACCTTGGACATCTAAACTATTTCTTAGGTCTTGAGATCACTCATTCCATAGATGGTCTTTATATTACTCAAGCCAAGTATGCATTTGACCTTTTATCTTGACCTGAATTCATTGACAGTAAGACTGTTGACACTCCAATTGTATGCATCTGACACCCTCAGGGGGGGAGGAAACCATTGTCTAATCCCTCTCTTTACAGATGATTGGTTTGCAGTCTGGTTTATCTCACAGTTACTTATCCATACATTTCTTATGTTGTTCATCAGGTGAACCAGTATCTGTCTGATCCGCGATCGACTCACTATGCTATTGTTTTGTGCATTCTATGATACTTGAAAGGCACTCTCTTCTATGACCTTTTCTACTCAACTCAATCTCCTCTTGTACTTCGTGCATTCTTTGAGACTGATTGGGTAGGAGATCCAACTGATTGCAGGTCCATTACAGGTTATTGCTTTCTCCTTGGTTCTTCTTTGATTTCTTGGTGAAGTAAGAAATAAACTTTCGTGACCCACTCCAGTACTGAAGCAGAATATCGTGCTCTTGCTGATATAACATCTGAGCTCCTTTGGCTACGATGACTTCTTAAGGATTTGGTTGTGTCCACATCCTCTACTACTCTCTTTTATTATGAAAATCAAAGTGTCATTCATATTGTTTACAATGATGTCTTCTATGAATGGATTAAACACATCGAGATTGATTATCACTTTATTCATTCTCATCTTGTCCATGGTGCTCTCAAGTTTTTCCCTATCTCTTCCAATGATCAACTTACAAATATCTTTCCCAAGATACTTCCTAAGTAACACACTCGTAATTTGGTTAACAACCTCAAATTGGTTTCACATCCACCTTAAGTTTGAGGAGAGATGTTAATGTAATATATATATGTTATCGGTTTTAAACACATCTAGTTTACTTGTAACCTTCTATATAAAGACAACGTGTATATTCTTTAAGATACAAAATATAATATAATTATTAAGTATTTTTAATAATATTTATATATAAAATATGAATACAAATTTGCATTTTCATTCAAAGCAAACTAAAAAGAATAAAGAAAAGGCAAGCCATGAAAAAAACATTGAACTAAATGAAAGAAACAAATATATAAAAAAGAGGATTTTATGGAAGGAAATTCCCTTAAAGATTGCACGGAATGAGTCAAATCGATGGATAAAAGAAAAATATGTTCATTTTCCTCGTAAACTCGATTATTCAATTAGTTTTTCTCTTAATTCTTAAAAAAGATATATATATATATATATATTAAGATATTAAAAACATATATTCATATAAATTATAAAAAAATAACATTTTTTCTGATCGGAGTTAAAATTGAAACTCAAAGGAATTATATTATACAATTAAACGTGTTTTTTTAAAAAGGTTTATAAAATATTTATTTGATAAAATGTTAAAACACTACATGGTTTTGATAATATAGATCTTTTGTTTTTAATAATTGCAATAATATTGGTCTATAATAAAAAGTTTATTTTTAAAATTCAACCATCACTTCATCAAGTAAAAATAACAACTCACATTACATTTGATTTAATTATTAAATATGTTTAGAGTTGTTATTTATTATTATTAAACATATTATATATATATTTTTAAAAAAATTGTATTAATTTTAAATTTTATTGACTTAAAATATAACATAATCATATATTTTAAAAATATTGAATAATGTTAGATGGAAAGATATTAATTACAAATCAATAAAAGAAAAAAAAAAGCTTAAAGACAACCAAATTAAATATATAGAATAGGGTAGAATTAATGGAGGGTGATAAAATAGGGCGAGATAATTGTCGACAGTTGCAGAACCACATTAGTATCAGAGGACACAGACCCTCCCTCACTTTTTTAAAATGTAATTCTACACATATTATTTTATACTTTATATATAAATTAAGCCATATTTAACATATATTGGATTTAAGTCTTTTATATTTTTTTAAACTTAAATTCTAACGTAAAGCTTATTATTTTGAATAAATATACAATAAAATTATAACAAAACTTACATTTTGAAATTATTTTAATAAAATAGTTCTTTTATTTTGATTTTATATTTTAAGTGTCAAACCTAGTATTATTGAATATTGATCTGACTTTTAATCCTAACTCTGATGCTACTAATTAGGGATGGATATAATTTGAAAAAAAAAAACTGATATATTTCTTCAATAATCAATATATTCTAGTTTCTTTCAGCATATGATTATAAAACTATAATAGAATTATTGTGATAGTTAAATTAAGTCTAAATCTAATTCAAACTTAATTTGAAAATTAAATACATAAGATAAAATCATAAAATTATTTAAATTTTAAAACCCTAACAATATTTATATTATTATCATAAATATTGTAACTTGTTTATTCATCAACAAGAATTTTATGGAAATAGAGAAATCGTTCCAGGGTATGAGAGAAATTAATGTAAAAAATGAAATTAGTATCAATTCGGAGAAAAAGAAAAAGAAAAAAAGAGAGATCAAAACAGAGTGAGTAAATAAATATTTAACAACAATTTGCCACAATAATTCAGCCAAAAATTTGTTGGAGATTATCATAAAGCTTCTTAAATTAAGGAGCAAAACATGAAGCAAAACAAGGAACAATTCATGGAGCAAAACAAGGAGCTTAATTCAAGGAGCAATTTAAGGAAACATTAATTTAATGAGTAATTCAAGGAGTGAATTTTTCTATAAATAGATGTGTAATTGTAATGAATTAATCATCCAAAGTGTTCATTCCAATTGAGAGAAAAGCTTAGAGAGAAAAGCTTTTGTGAGAAAAAATTGAGAGTAATTTTCTTGGGTGTAATTGGGTTGTGAGTTGTGAGTGTTGTAAACACCTTGTGTAATTTCTCCCCTTTCAGTAAAAAGATCTGCAGCAGGTCCGGAAACGTAAGCAAGATTGGCCGAACTCCGTTATCAAATTTGTGTGTTATTTTTCTATTCTTGCTTTCTCATAAATCTGGCTTATCGGAAATTTGCGTAATTTCCCAACAACTGGTATCAGAGCTATTGGTGGTGATTTCTGTCAATTTTCTGCAAGGTTACTATTTACGTGAATAGTGAATTACGTGAATAGTGACATTTTGTCGACGATATTTGTTCGTTGACGTAGGTGTTCTAATACACGGTGGTTTACAGAAATAGTCAGAAACGATCCAGAGGAAGTCAGATTTTAGTGGGAGCAATGGCTGCAGATGAAGGAAGGGTGAAACTCAAGAAATTCGATGGCACAGATTTTGGGTTTTGGAAAATGCAGATAGAGGATTATCTGTATCAAAGAAATCTATATCAACCTCTCTCAGGGAAGAAACCAGAAGCTATGAAGGAAGAAGATTGGAATCTTCTAGACAGACAAGCCCTCGGAGTT